>OENT01001008.1:0-61972 GCA_900239685.1 Rotaria macrura
ATATCATTCAATCATTGATCGAACGAGAAAAAATTATCACCCATGCATCTTTTTCATAACTATTAACCAATCGAGAATGAATACTATCATTCTGAGGGTACTTCGCATCAAGTCTTGTTCTTGTTCGATTCGTAAATTATCATCAACAGAATGTGTTCGCTATTTGTTTTTCTTTTACCATTTATCACTTTTTTCTTCATTTATCACAACGAAAAGAAATTAAAAAAAGTAAGGCTACACAGCATGAAATGATCGACTTTTTTCCGCCTGAGTAAGCGAGAAAATCGAATGGAGGAGTGGGTGCTTGTAAGTATGTGGGGGGGGGGGGCTTGTAATTTGGAGCCGCTAACGTTTGTATTAAGGTAGACCAAAAAAGAGAGGAAGACAAAGAACAGCACGTGTTGACATTGAAATAAGCAAGTAAAAATACGACGAGAAAATTAGTTGTCTATCACAAAACAAACCTAAGGTGGGTTTTTGATTATTCATCAAATTTTCATGAGTTCTGATTCAACTCAAATAGACAGTGAAAAGGTTCCTTTAAAACAGGAACCTAATTCACAATCTTACCTTCCAGTAGCTAAGGCTAGTCAAACATTTGGTACAACATTTTTTCTCATGTAAATTCTACTCTGAACCATTTAATTTCAACTTAAAGAAACTATTGTTTTCTAGCTGTGTATTAGTTGCATCTATAATTCCAATATGTAAATTGGCAATCGGTTTAGCTTACAAGGATGATTGTCCTATTGATTCAAAGATTGCAACGTACATGATCGTTTCTGGTATCTGTGGTTTGGCACTTGCTGGATTAAGCCTTACTCTTGCTGTGTAAATCGATGGTTTTTTTCTACTTTTTTCTAATTCTATCGATATTCATCATTTAATTAATTTCCTTGTTTTCAGCGTATTTATGTGTTTGGTTTCGGATTCAACTGCATTGCATATGTTAGCTAGCTGTTGTTTATGTGTAAACATACTCGCAACATTTGTATTGTCAATCTTTATTTTCATTTGGTTTATTCTTGGTTGTTTTTGGATATTTATCATTGATGATGAGATGCAATTCGATCAACCGTTCAAGCAAACTTATTGTTCGCCGGTTTTATTTAAATCAGCATATGTTCTACTCATAGTGAGCAGTATTTGGGGAGTTTTTCAATGCTGCATTTCATGCTGCCGACCATGCTGTCTTATACAAAAAAAATAATTGAGTGAGGCAAAAGTTATTGTGGAACTTTTACAACATTAACGACATTCCATTTTTATTAGAACTCAGAAAAAATATTTCAATATAAATTAAAATGTTCTATGAATAACATAGGATCGAGAAAATAAATTAATTCACTAGCAATAAGTATAAAGTCATTTAAAATATACCTTTTGTGTTGTACTATTTATTTAAGTAAATTAATCTTCTGAATTTTATACGTAACCGCGTAAGATATTCTTCAATGGTATAATTTCACTAGTGCAGGCTGTTTACCACATTATTAACTTGATCGTTACTTTGATTTCGTTGTATGGGGAGTTAGATGCTCTTCTAAAAGAATATTATCGAAAATTAATGTTGAAATACAGAATTTATTCTCTGCTTTATATTTCATCATCTATCACTTTTGATGTTGTCACTACTCTACACAGAGAGAGATGTCCAACTCAAGCGAATGAAGCGTTGCGGGTATCTTGAAGAGATAATAAATACTTTTCTTTCTAATGGAAGCCATTAAAGATTTTCATAGACATAGATAGGCTGTAGACAGACGTGTGAACCAGCTTTTACTTTTATTATGTCCCTGCCACTAATCGTCTCATCGACTGGTACTTGAGGACGAAAATAATTCTTGATTCTTGTGATTGAATGATCTCGGAAAACAAAAGAAGAAAATTATTGCTTCAATACAATATGAACCTATTTAACTGTCCACTTATTTCAAATATAAAGTCGTAACTACTGCTCTCTACATATGTTATACCAAACTATATTTGTCAAATGAATTTCATTTGCTTCTTGAAAGCGAAAGTTAGTCAAATAAAAGTTGGCACGACATTCATTAAATAGATCCTGATCAAAAGTCGTATGTAAATTGTATTTGGTACTCAGTGTGTAAGAAACTGAGGGGATACCATATATTGCAATTTGGTCGAATAGATTCGTCTGAACTGTTATCATTTACATCAAATCATAGTTGTGAACGCCAGATCTTATATATAATACTAATATACAGCACGATAAAACTAGTGTTTTCACATACTAATACGATGTTCGGTAATGGGAAATAAGTTTTCTGACGAAAAGTGAATGGTTAGCGGTTTCTCCCAAGATGTACATGGAAGATAAAGTTCGCTTGTATTTTGACGATTGTTCCATCACATTCCTTCAATGTTGATCTTATTTACTAGGTCAACATGAATGAAGAGATTTTAATTGAGGAGTCATGTCTCTCCTACGGTGTTACTTCGGGTGTCACCCATAGCCATTCTAACTACTTATAAATGTTTCCGTTCGTCCACAAACCACTCACACAGGTCCTTACTTTCTTTACATTCACTCCACAAATATATTCCCGACGAAGCCGCATTATTCAGAAAGCAGTAAGTTTTAACTTTGAGTCATTCATATACATATGTCTATTTAATGTGTGTACTAATTAGTTAAAAACATGCTTTTTCCTAGTGAACAAGGTAAGGCACTGAAAGGGATGCATATTGCGTATATTATGAGCATTCTCAATATTTCAACTAATGGAGAAGTCCATACATTACTTTTCTGTGTAACATTAATGTAATGGGAAGTCGAAGTCAGCTGGCAGAAACTCATTCACTACTTGGAACTGGTCACAGTTCCCAGCACTCGTCAACTACTACACTAGCTTGTAAGAACGGGTGGTGCTTCTTTGTTTTCGGTTTAGGATGATCTTGAATTAAATGAACCAATGTAAGACTTGTACACTAAAAAATCGATAAAGAATGTATTGGGTTAAATGATTGTCATATTCTAGAAGCACTCTTTTATTATTACTTCAAAACTTTGAAAATAAGCATGTTTTAAAAAGATAAATGAGACAATACAATTTTCTGTTGTTCATCTCTTACTTTTAATTGTTAGGCAGGAATTATTTTAAAATTCCTTTCACTTCACTTTTCAAAAAAATACTTGTCTAACTACAATCCAGTATTTCAAGCTGTTCAACACTTTGACATATGTTTATATGATTGATTACACAACGATTTGAATTTTATTTTTATTAAATGCTTTTTGTTACAGAATGATATGAACACTTTGTCTTGGCCTAGCTTTAATTATTATTTCTAGAATGTGTCAGAAAGTTCGGTGATGTATGGGTATGCAAAGCCCTGTAACGATTTTGTTTTTGACTAGAGCCCTGCATGGGTTCAACTTTTTGGACCAGCACCCGCCCCGACAAATGAGTCAGAGCCCGAACCCGACCCGACCCGATAAATTTCACACTGAACCCGACCCAAGCAATAATATAAAATTTTTTTTTTCAACAAATACATTATGTACACATTGTACGTAACTATCGACTTCATCCTCAGTATCTTTAACCGTCCCTTGGCGTCATCATTTTATAACTTCCTCGGTGTTCTAGGGTCCAACTGGACCAATACTTGTATGTTTTCCTGTTTAGATCTATATACAATTTCTCTTATGCATATTATACAGCTACTGAAGACTAGAGATTAGAGAAGAGGACTCATCTGAAACACCAAGTAGTAAAGTTGTATTACACACAAAACCGACAAAAGGGTCCACTTGAACCTCACGACACCGAGAGAAACGGTTAATACGATAAAAAACAATTCTATCATGTAGCATTTGATTTAGGTTTTTCTAGTGTCGGATATTGGCCATCTTCAATAGAGTTCCGAGTATTTTCCTTTAAACTCATTTCTGAACGATAATAACAAGAAAATTTGAAATATGAAAAAGAGATATTTCTTTCTTCGAACGAAAATATCTCGCAGCGTTTTAATAGACATCGAAAAAGGAGTACAAACGGGTACTTCATGTCTGTTGGCAAAGTATATTTTGGTACTTTGCTCTAGATAACCCAAGTACCTCCAAGTGTCAGCAAAATAAGCTGATAAACTTAGCGAACATTCATCGTATAAGAATTTATTATTCAACAAGAAGAGTTCCAGAAGACAATTATTGATTGCCTCAAAATCTAAAAGGACAATAGAAATGTCGATAGCGAGCTCGATTGAACTAAAAGAAAATATCCTCAATTTCATCTGCAAGTAAAATACATAGACAAGAGGGAGACGAGGGGCAATTTAAATTATGACGAAAAATGCAATAAAGTACATTTCTATCTTAGACATCACGCTCAAGGTGCTTTGCTTTTTGTGCTAATTAAAAAATACAGCACTTTTCAAAAGTCTGAAATACTCTTGATACTTTGCTTTTGCTTAAGGTCGCTAACGTTAAAAATACTACATCTCGGATGCATTCGTACATTGTTTTAAGCATCAATCATTAGATTACTACTTCACTGCTCATTCCATGTAGCATAGAAAAAGATACAAGACAGAAAAGTGTTATGAAAAAATAGAACCAGACAAAGACCCAACAAATTTTTGAATCAAACCCGAGCCCGATCCGATCCGACAGGACTTGAACCCGCACCCGCCCGCGGTCGGGGCGGGTTGGGTTGCAGTACTCTAAAATGCGCACGATTTTTTTAAAAATTACTCTTTAAAGCGACTTCTTTCAATGACTCATTGAATATAGGCTTGCTTATAATATAAGGAACAAAAAACTTGAGTCAAGCGTAAGAATCATAGTGTAAGAGATTATTCATACTCATATACAGAGAGAGAGAGAGAGCGACGATGATCACAGGGTAAGCAGTGATGATATTTTGCACCTAAGTTACGTAAGCTCTAAAATTGAGAGATGGCAAAAAGAAAGCTAGTTGTCATTATGTTGCATCAAGGATGAAATTTGAATTGAATGAGTAGTGATTGGTTTAATATCAATTGAATCGAACTTGCGAAATTTAGATCTATGATCGGCTTTGTATCATTAGTTACTTGTACAGATGAGTTGTTTGGAATCAATTACAATATAATGGAAAAATTGATTTCTCATAACTCATAAGTTTAAAATCCTATAAGGGCACAACGTCATAGAACTTTACGGTAGGAAGGTTTTCATCGGTGTTGAACTTTCGATGATAGAGTCAGTCGAAGTTTAATTATATTTTGAAGTAAAAGTGTTTTTATCTTTTTGATGAACTCAACGTCGTCAGCAAGAAACTATATCAGTCAGTTTAGATTCGTCATGCTCAACCAAGTCGCGTATGACAATGGAGTATTCAATATTTCTCCAGAGTTAAATCATGGTTTGAAAGCAAAATTTCTAGAACGATAGTGAAATATCGATGATAAGCTGTAGCCTATTTAACAGTACAAGTAAATCTATACTGTCGTTTTGATGCTGATGCCATTTTCCGTAGGTGTTTTTGCACTCAACTCTTGTTACGTTCTCTCCACCCGGTGCACAGTGCATCATCTCTCACTTTCTTCTCTTGTATACCAACTTGTGCTAAATCGAAGATGAGCACTTTTTAAATCTATGGATTAGCTCAATTAATATCACTGAGCTAGTGAGTATGACTTGTTTGTTTCGTTTCGTCTTATGCATTAGTCTTAATTCGAAAATCGTTTCAATGCAACAGTATACAACGAAAAGTTATACATAGTTCGTTGAAGAAACAAAGCACGGATGAACGGTATTACTCTTAGTAGTATCGCTTGATCAAATTATTGGATTGTGTGCGACTCGAAAAGAGTAAGAAGAATGGATGATAGTTTTGATTGAAGAAATCTAGTTTGGAGCTAATCAATCAACCGATTGAAGCTTCCTGGAGTTGTTTTATTAAAAAAAGCCAGTTGAAAGTATATTTTGCAATTGATTCCTAAAATATCGGTTCTAATCAAAATATGGATAGAAAAAAAGAAGTTTTCTAGCATGAGCAATGGCTGAGAAAGTGATCCTGTGATAAATATCCTTCCATTAAATCTTGACTTTGCCGATGAAATGTGTATCTGAAAACAAAATTGATCAAGACATAGATAAATGATTCATAGTGTTATTTTTAAATAAATCATTGTATGAATTTTGTCTAGCTGGAAGATCATTAAATGAAAGTCTTTTTCATAGAAGGATCGAGAAAAATCAATAATCACGAATGTGACATTTTAGAAAGATTTTCATTGGTGTGTAATTCAACTATTATTTTTCACCATTTGTCTCGTGTCATGGACCTTTTCTTTAATTTTGACATTCAATGCCAGGACTCCAGTGGATATAGTGCATAGGGAAGAAAGTTTATTTTACTGTCATCACTGTCTCATCGTAATTAAATGAAAATTTTTATTGAATATGAACTAAAAAGTGATTCGATTGACTTTCTCGTATTGTCGCATTTTCGAAAAGATTGTTTAAAGTAAGGAACTTTGAATTTTTTATGCTCATGGTAATGTCATCGTCAGTCGAAGAAGGATTAATAAAACTCGAGAATAATAAAGCGATGATCTTTTATTTAAGTCATATAGATTAAAGATCGACAACCCACCCCGTTAAACCAGAGATACACGAGTCACTTAAAAAGCGACTCGTCTAGAATTTACCAGAAAATAGTTATTTTTAGGCTTCTTTTCAACCCCCTATTACAGTCATCTGCGTTTTGTCGTATACAGTGAAGCAAAGAATATTTCATACAATCATATAAATTCAAAGCAACGAAAAAGGATAATGAAAATCAACTAGACTGCCATTCAGCGCTATGCGCTGGTTGGAATGCCGGCTGACTGCAGACAGGACGTTCATTTTAATCTAACCTAGCAATATTCTATTCTTTTCTGATTTCATCGAGTTGCAGTAGGGTGAATCCGCTGGGTTTCTACCACTTTTGGGAAAAGTTTTTGTTTCTCGCTTTTGATACTCCAGCTAGGTGGAGCATAAGTGAGAATAGTTGGACGTAATAATTAAAAAAAATTTACAAGTTTAAAGTAAAGAGATCCAGGTTGTCTTTTAGGAACAAGTCATCACATATGGATACTGAACAAATTTTTCCTATAATAATTACAATTTTGATCAAGACCAATGCATTATTGAGAATCAGCATAGAAAACCGAGTCGATCTATATGTTTTTCAAAATATTTCGAAAACGTTTATCTGCGTCGAAAAATTCAGCCGGGTTCCCCTCCGGGATATTTCAAAAATAACTCCAGTGAGAATCCAGTTTTTATTATTTACCCATCTGCCATTTTGGCATTTAATAGCATCATAAAGGTCTAAACGTCGTTTTTCACATACAGAGTGAGATTTTGATCAATGTCCTTTTTTCACATATCCCTGAGGGGGACCCTGGCTGATTCTTTCGACGAAAATAAAAATTCTCCAAATATTTTGAGAAATAGATACGTCGACTCAGTTTTGCATACTGATTCCAAATATGGCCCTGATTTTTATCAAAAGCGAAATCATTATGAGAAAAATCAGTTCAATATGAGTCAAAAATGCATGATTTTGATAGAGATACGTAGTATATGAGACTATGTGGATCCTGGTCCGAGCTTTCAGCCACCATTAACAGTACTATACTGTAGAGCGTCGAAAAGGCTATAGAATGGTATATATTTGTGATAAAATTTCCAGATGTCTGCCATGTAAAATAGAGGAGTAATGTAGGATTTGGTTTAGCGCGGACCCAGGTCGAACAAGCACGGCCGTAAACGGAGGAATACGACAAAATACATGGTCCAGTATTACGATCGTATATCTCCGTGTCGTATACGGGGAAATACGACGATATACGAAGAGAAAAACGATCGTATTTGCTCGTATAAGATACGGCGATATACGACCTTAATACTGGACCATGTAAAACGCTAAAATACGACCGTTTACGGTCGTGTGGGGAGCGTATACGGTCGTTTACAGCCGTATACGAAGTCCGTAATCGTCGACCTGGGGTAAGTCACTGTTGAAATCACCGGCTGCAATACTATGAGGTGCAGAGCCAACACCAGTTGCATATGTTAATTGACTTGAAAAAGTGCCATTATTATTTTGAAGAAACACATCTATAGTATGAGCATCTGAATTAGCCACAGCAAAATCTATCCAGCTATCATTATTGAAATCGCCAACAATGACAGACCAAGGATGAGAATCGTCGTTCATTGACTGTTCGATTGCCGATTTCAGAATGAACGAGCAGATTTTAGCTAAAATATTAAGTAGTAATGAACTGATGTATGAATACATTTGCAACTAAGACTATATCGTTTCTACCGAATGGCATAGGTTATTTTCGGTTTCAAAAGTTGTTGAGGATCATTAATCTATGATCAAATTCGATTAGATTGTGACATCTTCTGTGTAAAGAACAGAAAGATTAAAATTTGACAAGAGGTTATTCATCCATGTATTGCTTCTAGAGCCGCTAACTAATTATTTATTTTGCACACTTTCTTATTCTGCTGCATTAGATTATGATGACGTAACGATTGCTTTTACACCTGTTTTATGATGCAAAGCATGATAAAGATAAAGTCAAAAGAATGAAATATTACAGTTTTTAGTTTCCTGCTCTATTTTCTATCCTCTTTTCGAAATAGATGATGATCGTCAGTTTTAACTATTATTCTATATGAAATACTCTATTGTATTATATATTAGTATTCATGAGTTTTTCTCATTCGCTAAAATGGAGTCATTAGGATGCTAGTATATACTATCCGAGATGGTGTACAAATCATTAGAAAGAGTGCATAGAACTCTAAAAATGTATACATGAAAAATGAAAATATTATATCTCATTGAGTAAATCTTCCTGTCATCCTTCAGGTAAATAGTACACCAATATAAGTGGTTAAGTTGTTGTCGTTGACATTGTGGACGATCATTCTTTCTAATTTTTCATTTAAAAAACTCTCATTTATGATGGATGCACCATATTGATTAGTCGCGTTTTGAATTTCGATTTTCGTTCATTTAATATATCGCATTAAAATAGAAAAACATAGCATAAGATGTCGCTTGAAAAGCCCTAACATGTTCAACGGATACTTTATTTTGTATATGCTGCTTTCACTACCAAAATGTACAAAATCCTGTGCAATCACCTTTCAACGAGCGAGCAAGCTCATTTATTGGTACCTGGCAAATTCCTTTTCGTATAGTTTTCAGTAAAGAATCATATCGATTGGTGAAAATCAGTCACCGATTCTGATTTTTGATACGACTCATTAGTGTACAGGATAAGAAAAAAAATTGGCAGGTTCTGATAAATGATCTCATACTCGCATCGTCGAAAGGCAGACGCACATGATTTTGTACATTTCGGAAGTAAAAGGTGGATTTGTAGAAAATAAACTGTTCGTTGCCACTGACAGAGCTTTTCAGTTGCATCTTTTGATATATTTGTTTTTTTCTAAAATGAAACGTATCCGATGAAAAAATCATGAAATATGAAGGAACGAAATAATCTTATGCCAAAAATACTATTGCTGCTACACGGCTAAAGATTGATCAATCAAAGTTTTGGCTACTCCGAGATAAAAAACTATAACTATAGAAAAAGCAGTCTATGGTATAGTTATTCGCACAATAGTGTTATGTTATATCTTGCTGTTTTACTACAATATATTAAGTGAACGAAAGTTGAAATTCAAAACGTGGTCAACCAACATGATTTATCCGTTATCTATGATGCTTTGAGTGTATTGAAGTAATTTCGTAATGATTGGATGATATTCAAGTATTTTGAAGTAGCTATCAGGAAGGTATTGGTTGGCAAAGCTTTTCGCAATTAGAGCGATCCTTACATTTTATCGCTTTTTCCTAGAATATGGCAATTTCAATCGATGCGTGTTAATGAGAGATGGAGACTAATCGATACAATTAAAAATATAAGAAAAGAAAGAATGATTATTATTCCAAAAGACTAATGTTTGTATTTATGAACTTTGATCAAAATTTAATAATATCATGTTGGAGAATGAAAATAAAATCCCATATCATGTATAAAAGTTTCCTTGCTTTGTATGATTCTATCAACGATGATGCAAGTATTGCGACGAAAGGTGAAGATGAGAAATAGTGCTGAAGAAGAAAAATCTTCTTTTGCATGATAAAATCCTCAGAAACATATCTATTGCTTTTTATCGGAGCGTTGCTTACATAACACGAAATTAAACTAAATAGATAGGATTGCTAAAGAATATTAATCGATTTCAAACAAAAGAAATGAAGAAAATTAGCTTTATTCATTCTTATCAAAGTAGTCGGTGTTGTTTAGGATAAATCAGATCAATTTAAGGAGTGAGAATGACTTCCATTTTATCGATCTAAATTCCACCTACAGAAAAATTCAAATTGAGAACTACTTCTAAAATCAGTCCTGAGATAGCAATCTTATTTAGGGGCTTTTTTTAGTGACTTCCATAGTAAAAATGATAATGAATAATGAATATACCTGGTTGTTTTGGTGTAGTAAAACACACCGTTAGGATACCCGCGATCAACGATATGCTTACGAAAATAGTAACCCCAAAGAAGCGCTTAACTTTTGAACCTGCAGTTGGTTTGAGAGTTTCTTCTCTAGCAAAGGAAACTTTGCATTGCAGCTGCTACTAAAATAAAGATCCATACTCATCCGTTTGATTCATTTTAGATGTTCTCGAAGTATTTTCAACGTTGACCATATTTTTCGAACTATGTAGATTAAGAGTTGAGTTCGAAAGTGATTCTGAATCACCACTAGATAAACGCTCTGCAGTTGAGTCATCGGCTAATCCAATTTCATTTTCCATGGAATTCATTTTAGTCTGTAAGAAAAACAGTAATTGGCATTGTGGACGGTAATCTTCAATAAAGTAATTATTTCATAGATACTTTTTCAAAAGCTTTCAGTTATGATGAGTTCTTCCCATGTAAAAAAAGTAATCAAAAAAATCGAATTTTTTGATTATTAAAGCTGTTTTTTTTTACAAATTTTTTTTACATGGGTTTATCCAAGTACTTTTATTCAGATATTAGGGTGTGGATCGTGGACATTAGTATTGATGAAACTTCGATTGAATACAGCGAAGAGTAGACTCTGAGGTGCATCCATACTCTTTATTCGACGTGAGATGCTTTTAAAAGTAACGACCATTTTCATCAAACTACTGTTTATAGATTCGTGACTTAATGATGTATAAATGAAGATCTAGGTTGATAATTCTTAGGGGCTACATAATGAGTGTGAACTAGGGATGACCCTAGTTCTATTCGTCATCCTTATTTTTTCCGATTGGGTTCCGTTCAGAGATAGATTCCAACAGTTTCGAACAGTATTTCAACGTGGTATACCATAAATGTGATGTTGTTGATTCCTTTTCTGAGTTTTCTTCATCGAAGGAAAAGAGAACCTAAACAAACAAGTTCTACCCTTAAGGGAGAAAGAAAACGTTTCATACAGTGATAATTTTCAATACAATACCAGAAATTCTTTCTTCTAAAAATGAATATAATAAAAGAAAAAGTATGTGAGATATTTCTACAGAGCAATAGAACAACTCTAACCACTACGAACCACTGTTACAACTCATAGGTTTTTCTAGACTGGCACCGGGCTGAACGGTTCGAATCAAGACTATGCAGGAATGAGTCACAGATACTTTTGAATTACTACTGATATTACTGAAGGCTTTAGTGTCACTATTGAAGTGCTGTTTGGAGATATGATTATCAGTAAGTATTCAAGTAAATGACAAGATAACTATTCTCACCTTTTCTGCTTGCTTCCAAAATCGATATAAAGATGCCAATGCTCTTCTAACCTAGAGACAGAGAGTCTGATGATTGAAGTGGCTTTGAAGGTTTTTCGATATGTTGGCTCTTCTTCAGATAATGATCTCTCATTTAACTGATGAGGTTTCACTTTTGGATTCCAAAACTAGTTACAACAATTCCGTCATGTTTTATGTTTTAATTCTGTAACAACTGCATTAAAAGTTTATTCCTCACTATATGTTTCTGAAAGGTCTTCTCTTTTTTGTAAACCATTGATGGACATCAAATTTCAAAGAACTACAAATTCTGTACTAACTTTTCATTCGAATGAAATATGAATCAGACATAGACATTTTCAATCGACTGCAGGTTCACTCTAAGTTTTTCAATCGGTGTACATTGTTATTTCTTTTTTCTTTGCGCAGGATATTGTATAAATAATAAGAAATGATGTCAATTATGTAACAAATTAAAATGGCAAACAGTAATTTCATTTGTTTCCATACTATAATTTGATATCGAAGTGATTTAATAAAATATATTCGATATTTTTCGATGAATATTAACTGAATAGAAATGTTCTAATTCATGTTTCTTCATAGAAATAGTCACTGAAACCATAAAAATAGTTTGGTGTGAACCAATAAACGTCTCTATGGTGATTATTTTGAAAAACAAAATAGCGGAAAAATATTCAGACAAGTAAATTTCGAAAAACTAGTGTTTACAATGGTCGCTCTGGAATCCTAGATCGGATCGAGACGAACCGACCGCTGTCCATCAGCCGAAGTGACATTGCTATGAACTGGCATTTAAGGTTCATCAGTGTTCCATTTTTTATATAAAAGAGAAAATAAAAGTCTGAATCTAGTAGCTGAACTTATGTAAAACAGTATGGTCTTTTGCGGTGTCTATATGAAAAACAAATTTCGAAGAGGAAGATATTTCAAGGTTATTCAGTGGTGTTCTTAACATGCAAAGAGCGTTGAAAAGATACTCTCTCTACCAAATAATAGTGCGTTAGAATATAGAAACATGTTTGAACACGTTAATTTCATGCACCATTAACGCGTTTTTAAAGTTAAAAAAAGTAAAATCTTTTCCTGAGATTTTCAACAAACTCTCAAGTCCCACGGTTTTGTAAAATTGACCAACGATTTTACATTAGAGGTTTTTATTCTAGAAAACTATAAAAAGTCGTCTGTCCTTATATCAAAAAATATTTTTATATGTGTGTGCTTCAGTACACGTACCTAATCGATTTGGAAAAACAACCCAAAATGAAACCTAAAGAAAATTAATACCAATATTTTTTACGGCTGAGTGCTTCAGTAATTTAAAAAATATTGCTGATGTCTTCTTGCTTATTGGGAATTTTAGCATTCTGTGCAATCGGAGCGCAAGATTAGATAACCATTATTTTGTGCGTTCTGTCATCCTCTTTCAGCTGTATACTTGTTACTGCATTGCATTGCTTATCACGCTAAGCATTGATAGAACCGTTCGCTCAACAGCTGTTATAATGAACAAGACAGAATTCAGCATAATTCTTGTGCTCTGTTTGCCTTCAACATAATAAGCTTGTCACTCAAGAAACTAAAAAAGTATTCTTACTGTTATTGTTTAATGTGTGTGATCAGCTCAGTTGAAAAACTTTAATCATCATCAAATAAAAATCAATGAATGCAAAATTCGACGTAAAGAAAATGTTTGGAGGGAATTAATTTACCGGCAAGCTATTATACAATTTCTAAAAATATACTGGAACATATATAAAACTACATTAATTATAATCAGTCCACATATACAACAAGAAAATGAGAAAACCTTTGTCAATAATCATTTTCATGGGTTTGTATATTTTCAACAACTATTTCAAGTATGATCAAAGAAAGAGTAACAATCTACCATACGACACACAATAGCAACGATCAACACTATCGCTCTCAATACGACCAATGCTCAAACACAAACACTGACTACAAAATAAATATAGACATAGAAAACTAGAAGTTGGATAGGGCACGGCTATGCTCATGGAACAAACTAGTTCAGTCGGAACATGAATATTTCTGACAACATCAGTGCATGAACTGCATTAATAAATTTGAATCCTCTGACCAAAAGCAAAACTCTGGCTAGCTGTTAAATGCCTCACTAAGAAGAAACCAAATACATGTTTAGCTATTACGGACACTATACTCATCTACGAAACACTTCAAGAAATTGTTATAACTATTTACATCAACATTTTACGTATAGATTTATTACTTCTAAGTTATGCAATTATGTCAGTAATACGATTGATGTATTAGTAACACAAATCAATGGAATAAATTATTGAACTCTACCAATTATGATATCGAATGCACTTAAGAAACTTCTGATCTTAATTCACCATTCATGGTCTTAAGCCAGCCATTACACAAATCAGCAGTTCGAATTTTTCGTAATTTGATGACATATCGAAAAAATTAATTAGACTCATTCCATAATGCGATTACCCAAATATAATCTTGGTACAGAATTCCATTTTTAGATGTCCTTATTGGAACAAGAGTTGAAAGCTGACCAGCATCATATACGCCTCAATAAAGCAGAAAATTCGGTAACAACAACAAACTAATAGAGACCAACGATCACCTGTTTTCGTATTTATCAAAATAGATGAAAGACTACTATTTCTAAAATTTGACAATTGGTTAAAAGCGAATAACACTCTACCTCCTCAGTAATCTAGATCAAGACCTCTCATACCTACGCTAACAACAGTCTATCGTCTTATGAAATATCCGATAGAATCATAAAACCGTAAATCATTCTCTTTGGTCATATGAATCGACTTTCTACGAGCACGTGGCATATTGTAGCATGCAAGGATTAATTTTAACGTTGTATCATCTCAGTAGTCCTCACGCTTATTTATTTTCGATAATCAACTAATAAATATTGTCGAGTATCAAGAATATTTATGCAGAAAAAATCATATATCCAGGCGTGTCTCGTAACTTTCATCTTTTGAAAATAAAGACTTCATTTTTAACCATTAGAATGTCCAGACGACTTTTGATTGTCGGAATTAAATTCACCTAAATGTTAAGAAATTAGTTATCGTATATTTTTTCCATTAATTTACCTGAATTATACGAAACAAGTGGAAGCATGTCAATAACCAGTCGATACGAAAAAAGAAGAATTTTTCGTTCACCACAAAACAGTTCAGGCTTTAAACATTCCTATTGTTTACCTAGAGTTAACCTATTCAGCAACAAAATCCATTCAAACAATTAGTATTTCGTATATAGTTGGCATACCGAGATTTAGAAGTACGGGATGTAATCCTCAGCAGCGCAACGAAAATGCTAACAACGGGGTAGTAGGAATGAGATTAACGGATTTGTTGACTGAATTTATCTGGTTCCAACCAGAAACTGGCAAAACCCGCAGCCGGATTTCTGCGTCGAACTCCATGTATTTTCCTGTGTTTTTCTGCCGGAAATTCACGGCATCTTGCTTTAACATTCATCGACCTGGGTAAGAAATACATACGCAATACTCGCATGCATCAATTGAAAATTTTAAACTTTGTTTACCGTGAAGATGCAAGTTTTTCGAACATACACACGGCCTCGTTTGTGCACACTATAGCATCGATCTTTTGTGTATTTTCAACCAACAATAAATTTTTTTACTTCTTTTTACAATCGTTCTGTTAGACAGATATACTGTATATATAATATACATCAATAATTGATCTTCATAGTAATTTAAAACTACACATGCGAGAAGAATGAACGATGTTCAACTGTTTCAGAAAGGAATGTTAGATTGTTGTTCATTGCACAAAAATACTATGAAGCAATGTACAACTGTATTATTTGTAAGAAATCAAATATTTAAGACCTACTATTGGTAGACCAAGCAGATGAATCATATTTCTTTGTCGCGTGAATGGCCTCACCACCTTTCATGAGCTATATGCGACTTCACATAGATGAGTTAATGCCAAAAAAAATGTTGTATTATTTTATTCTATTTATTTCTCAGTTCATTTTCGCTCGACCGTTTCCTTGTCTATTGGTTGTCTCTCCACCTTCTTCATCTCTCGTTCAGCAGTTTTGAGCACTTACTGAAACATGTAAACAGTTGTCTTGAAACATTTGAAAATTATTTATTTGCCGCTCTGCATGGTCTTTCCGATCACTATTGCTATTCATTAATATATTTTCTTGCTTTGCTCATTGTCATCTTCGAGTTATTAATGCTGCTAAGGTGAATGATGCGCTCAAGAAACTGTAGTTTTATTTTATTTTAAATTTCTGAAGAGTCATTATTGCATAAACAGGAACAATATCCCATTCCTACTTTCATGAGAAGTAAGAATGCTTCAAGGATATTTCAATTGTACTACACTTTTTCATGTTACAGATAACAATCTCTATGGTTCAGATGATAATTTAGAACAGCCAATGGCTATTGAACGGCTATAAGTCATGATTGTTAGCGTTTGATGCGATCCCATGGCATTACAATCGCTTAAAATGCCGTTATTTTATCGATTTCTAAGAAAAATCAGGATTTTTCAAGAAATTTACGATGATCGAATCCAGGTGTATTGCTCGAATCTAGATTAGAATCAAGAGTCGTATAACTTTTACCACAAAAACAGAACAAATTTTTCTAAGAAGAAATTATGTTTTTTGTAGAAGTTCAAAAATATTCTGAAACGGCTTTCTCTTCCATTTCTGTGAAGAATGGTCAAATGAGTTTATATTTCGTCATCGTCCTATGCACATGTCTAAAGCGACAGCATTAATTCCTTGCTTATTATTTGCATGGATTCCTATATACGAATTTACAGAAGGAGTATTTTAATTTTCCTCAGATTTGAATCTCATTGTTCTTTGATTACTGGCGGCCACGTTATCCTGCAGAGTGAATTAATGTTTCACATATGTAGTGTAAATACTATTCATGTAGAACGAAAGCATGTGTGGTAAACATGTATTTCTACATTTACCATAAAAACGATGAAAACTGAGCCTTTAATTTAATGTTAATAATGTTCAATAAAAACAAGATTTCAATTTAATGATAAAATTTATATTTGAAAATTATTTTTATGTGTAAAAAGAAATGTACTATTAATTTTAATTATTAGTTTAGACGTGTTTAAGAATAAGTGTATATTCCTTTTTAAACGTTAATAGATATTTTCTCTAATTTAAATCTAACGTTGCTATTTTTAAATAAATAATACATATTCATGTTTAAACTAATAAATACTCCAATATACGAGCATTTTTGAATTACAGAAAAAGATGCATTTCTTTCTGGTCATATTACACATATAGATAACTGAATATAGACAAAAATAAATATAATTACTCATGTCAAAAATATCGTGTAAAAGCTTCCAATTCGATCACGATTATCTATGTTATTACGGATAACTCGGGATTTGTCAGGGTATTGAGAAAATATCTCATCAATCGAGATTAATCATTAAAATCACTACAGTTTCAACAGAATTGAACTAGCTTTGTGAATTTTCCCCGCCAAAATAATCCGTGATTTATAACGATACATCTGCGCCTCGCAAAAAATCAGTGATTAATCGAGATGCATCAGCATTATTCGAAAATTCGCCGATCTATCATAATTAATCCATGGTGTTTTTCGAAAATCGCGATAAATCACCAAGGTTTTGCCGATTTCGATGACATCGGACTTTATTCAGTGCGAGTCTCTTCTCTATAACAATCTAAACGAATATGTCTCTCTAAGTTATTTATCTGGCACTATAGATAGATGTAATTACGGTTTATGACCATAATTACGCAAGAGAAAAATTTCAACTTTAAGTCAATGACTAGTACAGATCATTGACATTGGAAAAACTATACATCCATACTACAGTAAGATATGATTGATTCATAATAGAAATCAACATATTTTCAAAAACATTTGAAAAACAATTAAACATCACTTCAACGTAATCTGAAAGACATTAAACCTTTTAACTATCGAATGATGATATCTATTGATTTTTTTCGTTAATCCATCAGTTGACAACTCGAAAGCAACACTAGAAACGGCTGTAGTAGCACACAAAAAAGAACGACACCAACTGCAATGTTGAAGCTTTTTTCCTGGAACAGTTAGAATGAAATATAATGGATTTTTCGAAAAGCCAAATGATCGTTGTACAGAACTCGATATAGTGGAGTTTGTCCAACTCTAGCAGTAAGTTTTATGTTGACTTGCATATCTTAGGCATAGTTTTCAACAGTGAGCATCTTTACAATACATAGACGATGAACGCAAGTAGACCATCTCATTCATGGTTCGGGTAATAGATATGATTGAAAATGATGATCTTAATACGTTATGAAATCTCTCTAGAGATGATTATTTTTTCAACTAATGGGTGCAACTTCGAGAAGCTATATCCAGATGATGATGGAAACTTCTTTACTCATCGAACAATGCATTATTTTCTTCAGATGATTTGTTACTTTTCATAGGTTTTTATTGAATTAATATAAACAAAGACGGCCTTGTAACATGAATTCATCACCGAACACTACCGATGATATTTTTTTGTTTTCTTATTGAAATGCAAGCAGATTCAATTGATATGATTCTAAAAAATATTGAACAACTTTTTGACGATAGGACTAAGAAAAAATCTAGTTATTCGTCGAAAATTCTACTTTGAAAAAATACTAATATAAGAGAAGCTGCGAGAAATTCGACTTGATCAACATATTCTAAATTGATTTTGATGTGAATGCTATCGTTTAGTAGTCCGATGAAATTTGAAATTTAGCTTTCTGTGTATGTTTGTGTATGTATCTCGTCAAATGAATCTTTCATCGCTCATGTTTAAATGTCAAATATCATTCAATCATTGATCGAACGAGAAAAAATTATCACCCATGCATCTTTTTCATAGCTATTAACCAATCGAAGATGAATATTATCATTCCGAGCGTGTTTCACATTAAATCCTTTTCTTTTCCAATTGATAAGCCATCATCAACAGAATGTGCTTTCTACACTTTTTTCTTTTATCATTCGCCACACTTTTGTGACTTGCCGTAACAAAAAGATTAAAAAGGTAAGGATACCGTACATGAAATGATCGACTTTTTTCCGCCTGAGTAAGCGAGAAAATCGAAAGGAGGAGTGGGTACGTGCAAATGTGGAGGGGGGGGGGAGCTTCAAGTTTGGAGTAGTTAACAGTTGTATTCAGGTAGACCAAAAAAGAGAGGAAGACGAACAACAGCACGTGTTGACATTGAAATAAGCAAGTAAAAATACGACAAGAAAATTAGTTATCTATCACAAAACAAACCTTAGGTGGATTTTCGATTATTCATCAAATTTTCATGAACTCCAATTCAACTCAAATAGACAGTGAAAAGGTTCCTTTAAAACAGGAACCTAATTCACAATCTTACCTTCCAGTAGCTAAGGCTGGTCAAGCATTTGGTACAACTTTTTTTCTCATGTAAATTCTAATCTGAATTATTCAATTTCAACTTAAAGAAACTATTGTTTTCTAGCTGTGTATTAGTTGCATCTATTATTCCAGTATTTAAATTGGTCATTGGCTTATCTTATAAAGATGATTGCCCTATTGATCCAAAAATTGCAACTTACATGATCGTTTCTGGTATCTGTGGTTTGGCACTTGCTGGGTTATACATTGCTCTTGCTATGTAAATCGATTGTTTCTTGTTTTTCTAATTTTATCTATATTCATCATTTTATTATTTTTGTAATTTTCAGTGCGTTCATGTGTTTGATTTCGGAGTCAACCGCTTTGAACATTTTAGCTAGCTGTTGTTTATGTGTAAACATACTAGCAACATTTTTTTTATCAATCTTTCTTTTCGTTTGGTTTATTCTTGGTTGTGTTTGGGTATTCGGTGTTAGTGACAACATGCAATTTTACCATCCAATGGACAAGACCTATTGCTCGCCCGTTTTGTATAAATCAGCATACATAATACTCATAGTAAGCATTGTTTGGGCCGTTTTTCAATGCTGTCTTTCATGTTGTCGACAATGTTGTTTGGTACGAAACAATAATTGAGTGAAGCGAAAGTTATTGTGAACCATTTACAAAATTGTCGATGATCCGTATTATTAGAACTCAGAAAAAAACATTTAAACATTGATTAACATATTCTATTGATAACATAAGATCAACAAAATAAATTAATTTACTAGCAATAAGTTTAAAGTTACTTTAAAAAAAAAGCCTGTTGTATTGTACGATCTATTTAAGTAAATTATTGTTCTCAGTTTTGTTTCTAAGTAAAAGAAACAAAGGGAATATCATATATTGCAATTTGGTCGAATAGATTCGTCTGAACAGTTGTCGTTTACATCAAATCATAGTTGTGAACGCCAGATCTTATATATAATACTAATATACAGCACGATAAAACTAGTGTTTTCACATACTAATACGATGTTCGGTAATGGGAAATAAGTTTTCTGACGAAAAGTGAATGCTTAGCAGTTTCTCCCAAGATGTACATGGAAGATAAAGTTCGCTTGTATTTTGACGATTGTTCTATCACATTCCTTCAATGTTGATCTTATTTACTAGGTCAACATGAATGAGGAGATTTTAATTGAGGAGTCATGTCTCTCCTACGGTGTTACTTCCAGTGTCAACCATAGCCATTCTAACTACTTATAAATGGTTCCGTTCGTCCACAAACCACTCACACAGGTCCTTACTTTCTTTACATTCACTCCACAAATATATTCCCGACGAAGCCGCATTATTCAGAAAGCAGTAAGTTTTAACTTTAAGTCATTCATATACATATGTCTGTTTAATGTGTGTACTAATTAGTTAAAAACATGTTTTTTCCTAGCGAACAAGGTAAGACACTGAAAGGGATGCATATTGCGTATATTATGAGCATTCTCAATATTTCAACTAATGGAGAAGTCCATACATTACTTTTCTGTGTAACATTAATGTAATGGGAAGTCGAAGTCAGCTGGCAGAAACTCACTCACTACTTGGAAGTTCTCACAGTTCCCAACACTCATCAACTACTACACTAGCTTGCAAGAACGGGTGGTGCTTCTTTGTTTTCGGTTTAGGATGATCTTGAATTAAATGAACCAATATAAGACTTGTACACTAAAAAATCGATAAAGAATGTATTGGGCTAAATGATTGTCATATTCTAGAAGCACTCTTTTATTATTACTTCAACACTTTGAAGGAAAGCTTGCTTTTTGGTTAAGACAATATTTAAACAAAGCGTCCGAGCGTTCGACGTCCTTGGTCATACATGCACTTACTTTGTCAAACATTGAAATGCAATGGGTTTGTCTGTTTTTTTTTCTATTGAAGGCTCTGGTCGACTACATGAGTTATCGTCCGTTGATTAATTTGAAGAAGAGAGATGAAGTTATGTATTGTTTATGTGACAATATCACTTTATTTCAGGAAAAAAATTCCAATAAAAAAATGTACAAATAACCAAAACAAGCAAGAATTTCAAGAAACATAGTAGGACATAACGAAGAGCGGAAATGAATGTTTAAGCTTTTCATGGACATTGGAAATGTCTCAGCCAAGCAGAATTCATACATGATGAAATATTAATACAACATAGATCATAAAGTTGACGAAGTCTAATTAAAGATCCATTCTTATTATTTGTTATTCCTTGCTATATTTATTGGAATTCTTTGTCGAGTTTTGATTATTTGTGCATGTATTTATTGAAATTTTTTTTCTGAAATACAGTGATTTTCACATAGACAAGACATAACTTCATTTCTCTTCTTCCAATGGATGAATGAGCAGTAAATCGTCTCACAAGAACAAAACTGACTGAATTAAACGCCTGTTTTAATTAACAGACACCAGATCGGCAGCAGAAAAATATAAACCGTTCTGTGAAAAAAAACCAATTAAAATTAAAAAGTAATCAACGAAGAATAAATCGGCGGTCAATGGAACGTGTAAAGACATAAAAATATCAGTCAGTAATGAGATGAATAATTTTTCATTTCTGAAGTTCGATCATTCAAATTCATCTAGTATAGCAAATAAACTAATATCAAGAGAAAAAGCACTGAATACATTGCTGGTTCTCTGTGTCATGAGTGTAATTACAATGAAGAAGAGAAGGAGACAGTCATTTATGATGATTCGACATAAAATGCTAGAGAGTGTATTCAATACAACTTCAAGTTCCTTGTAATTTTTCATACTGATCCAGAGTTCAAAGATAACATCAAGAAGTTGAAACAAACATCGAAAAAATGGCAATACATCTAATATAAGAAATAAATTCACATATTCTAGAATTATCATTTCATCTAATTTCATAAATAAAAGCATCAAAGACCTCATATGTTTTGTCACATGCATTTTTGCTTCAGGTCTACTTTATCAGTAAAGGTACGTCATTCAATCAAGTATTGAAATGAAGATGTTTGATTCATGCGTTTTATTATTGTTTTCAATCAGACTTCGAACAGATTTCGAAATTCAAACTAAGATTTACAAATACACGAAGTAATTTCTTTATATGGATCGATTGGAATTCTTCGAATTTCATGAAAACAAATTTTAGAGAAAGTGTTACAGCGTTGATAATAATTTTTATACTTTATTCATCAATATTATGTGTGAGAAGAAAAGTATATTCTGCTTTATTTCAGCGTGTTTTCTAAATGTTTCACGGACTAGTATTGTAGATTCTTTGTCCAATTTATATCACATTCAATGCATATTCTAGTCTGCAGTTGCCGTTGGTCAAAACTATACTAAAAATACAGTAACTCAATGTCCTTCGCTAGCTTTGTTTTAAACTAAAAAGAATAAAATAAATTAGAATGTACACAAAAGAAGTGGTGCATTGTTCAAAGATAAGCACCAATTTCTTTAAATACATGTGAAAGTACCGCTGAAAAAGACTTCATTCATGAAAGTTGTATGAAGATCGAGTTTTCCTATGCATTTGCATTTGTCTACCATCATATAAATGTAATGTAGTTTTTCCTTTTCTTTGAACTTGCCTTTTATATCTTCTTCAAATCCATGGAGATTTTCCACAATATTACTTCGTTCTAACTGTTGTTTTGCTATATTTTGAGACTCCGTTAATAATCAGAGACATACGAAGGCTTCAACTTCAAGTAGGTTTAAGGTTCTACGTGTAAAGAATTTTCCCTAATACACGACAGAATTATTTGTCACAAGACACAAGAAAGAATTGAAAGAGAAAAGTCGACGTTCATTCACTGAAACAGAAACAAATAGTCCCTTTATCATTATCTCTTTCTTGAGACAAAACTTATCAGATACACAATCAGGTCAATTGATTGTTCACTGTTAGAAACTAGTGTAGGCTTCGATTTATTCCAATCTATCGTCTATGATAAACGAAGTCAACGTCTAAGTAGGATTGATTCATTCAACAATACAGGCAATCGAAAAATATGTTATCTGTGAAGAAATGAATAAAATCTGATTTCAACCGTAAAATATTGTCAAATCATTCAGAGCTTATTATATCCATAGTTTCAATACCAAGAATAGACGTCAATTAATAAGCGATGGTGATCAAAACTTCAACGGCAATGACAGCTGGTACTATGAAATAGAAGAATTTCTTTCAATGACTGAATGATACAACTTAAATAAGAATATTCTTGATTAACATTTCAAATAAATGTCCTATTCAAAGGAGGTTATTATTCAACATTATATACATGCGCACGATTTTTTAAAAATTACTCTTTAAAGCGACTTCTTTCAATGACTCATTGGATATAGGCTTGCTTATAATATAATGAACAAAAAACTTGAGTCAAGCGTAAGAATCATAGTGTAAGAGATTATTCATACTCATATACAGAGAGAGAGAGAGAGCGACGATGATCACAGGGTAAGCAGTGATGATATTTTGCACATAAGTTACGTAAGCTCTAAAATTGAGGGATGGTAAAAAGATAGCTAGTTGTCATTATGTTGCATCAAGGATGAAATTTGAATTGAATGAGTAGTGATTGGTTTAATATCAATTGAATCGAACTTGCGAAATTTAGATCTATGATCGGCTTTGTATCATTAGTTACTTGTACAGATGAGTTGTTTGGAATCAATTACAATATAATGGAAAAATTGATTTCTCATAACTCGTAAGTTTAAAATCCTATAAGGCCACAACGTCATAGAACTTTACGGTAGGAAGGTTTTCATCGGTGTTGAACTTTCGATGATAGAGTCAGTCGAAGTTTAATTATATTTTGAAGTAAAAGTGTTTTTATCTTTTTGATGAACTCAACGTCGTCAGCAAGAAACTATATCAGTCAGTTTAGATTCGTCATGCTCAACCAAGTCGCGTATGACAATGGAGCATTCAATATTTCTCCAGAGTTAAATGATGGTTTGAAAGCAAAATTTCTAGAACGATCGTGAAATATCGATGATAATGCTGTAGTCTATATAACAGTACAAGTAAATCTATACTGTCGTTTTGATGCTGATGCCATTTTCCGTAGGTGTTTTTGCACTCAACTCTTGTTACGTTCTCTCCACCCGGTGCACAGTGCATCATCTCTCACTTTCTTCTCTTGTATACCAACTTGTGCTAAATCGAAGATGAGCACTTTTTAAATCTATGGATTAGCTCAATTAATATCACTGAGCTAGTGAGTATGACTTGTTCGTTTCGTTTCGTCTTATGTCATAGTCTTAATTCGAAAATCGTTTCAATGCAACAGTATACAGCGAAAAGTCATACATAGTTCGTTGAAGAAACAAAGCACGGATGAACGGTATTACTCTTAGTAGTATCGCTTGATCAAATTATTGGATTGTGTGCGACTCGAAAAGAGTAAGAAGAATGGATGATAGTTTTGATTGAAGAAATCTAGTTTGGAGCTAATCAATCAACCGATTGAAGCTTCCTGGAGTTGTTTTATTAAAAAAAGCCAGTTGAAAGTATATTTTGCAATTGATTCCTAAAATATCGGTTCTAATCAAAATATGGATAGAAGAAAAGAAGTTTTCTAGCATGAGCAATGGCTGAGAAAGTGATCCTGTGATATATTTCTTTCCATGAAATCTTGACTTTGCCGAGGAAATTTATATCTGAAAACAAAATTGATCAAGACATAGATAAATGATTCATAGTGTTATTTTTAAATAAATCATTGTATGAATTTTGTCTAGCTGGAAGATCATTAAATAAAAGTCTTTTTCATAGGCGGATCGAGAACGAGAAAAATGAACAATCACGAATGAATGTGACATTTTAGAAAGATTTTCATTGGTTTGTAATTCAACCATTTTATTTAAACATTTGTCTCGTCGTGTCATGGAACTTTTCTTCAATTTTAACATTGACTGTCACGACTCCCTTGGATATAGTGCATAGGGAAGAAAGTTTTTTTTTTACTGTCACAACTGTCTCATCGTAACCATACGGAAATTTTTATTCAATATGCACTAACAAGTGATTCGATTGACTTTCTCGTATTGTCGCATTTTCGAGAAGATTGTTTAAAGTAAGGAACTTTGAATTTTTTATGCTCAAAGTAATGTCATCGTCAGTCTAAGAAAGATCAATAATTCTCGAGAATAATGAAGCAATGATCTTTCTTCAAATCATAGAGATTCTTGAAGGCTAGCTCGACCGTGATAAAGTCCATCGATTTTATCAGTATATATCTTTTTTTTATTTTAGCTAAATTTATTGATGTGTCCTCGATCGATAAACAATAATATAGTAAATTTATTTTAAGAAAAACTGTTCTCGTATTATTTGTAGATGGTTTTATAATTTCATGTACACATCAATAGGGTAGCGAATGACATAAAACTTCTTACTGAATCTACATCTCGAAATATTTGTTGAATAAGGCAACAAAACAAATATTTGTCTTCGATCAAAATTTATTAAATCAAAATGTTAGTCGAATGTTTTATTCTTTGAATTTATGGTTACTTGAATAGATCATTGATGGAGATCAGGCGAGAAATTTGACTGCAACTAATATAATTTTATATATTAGGGATTTTATAGTTGAATTTACATGGTTCTATGACTTTCATTTGCTTTATTTTCTTTTCTAATCTTCCACTTACACTTAACTCCGAAAAATCACTGGATTCTACTTCATCATTCCGTCATTATAATTGGGGCATAAACATAAGACTACATTCATACATACGTATCATACAAGAATACGCCAATGAAAGAAACGAGAGATTGAAAAGAATCATTATGAATAATAGTCTACAATTGAATCGATAAGAATAAAGAATCATGTGAGAAAAATAGAAGAAATGATATCGGTCAAGATTAATTTTATTTCCAGTTGAGTGATGTCAATTGAATGAGGCACAAATTTCTAATGTTGATGAAGTAATGAAATATGCTTAATTATTGTATGAGCTATTTCGATATGCATAATCAAGGAAGAAAAATAAATCATAATGAATTTTTGAGTGTACGCAACCGAAATACGGTAGTCAACATAAGATGTTTCATATTCAAAAATAAAAAGAACTAGAAAATTATGGTATAAAACAAATTGTTCAAACTGATTCCATTTTAACAATAAAAGTCATTAAAACTAATTAGTAGAAAAAATGAAGCTAGACAAAAGGTTTTTTTTAGAAAGTTCTGTATTTTATTGAGTGTCGAGTGACTAAAAAAAGCATTTTGTTGCTGTTGAATTTTTTTCTGAACATCCTACTGAATGTTAGATGAAAATAATCAATATAAATAATGTAAGAAAATACATTTAAGTATGTTATTAGTGTGCAAGACAAGTCCTTCTCGGTTAAAAACTTAACGTTATAAAACTCATGAAACGATGTTAATCGGTTTATTAGCTTCTAATCACCTTGAATTTAATACATGTACAAAGGTTTTTTGTTATTTTACTAGACGGAGATTAGTGTTTGGTTGCAATTTTCATTGCCTTATTTCTATTGGAAAATTATATTTATTCATCCACTATTTTACACTAGAACGCTGATTGCATTACTTTCTCTATGCTTGATTGGGTTTTTATATCTTCGTATAGAGAAAGAAAAAGAATGAATCGTTGTCATTTGTTTATGTACCAAGTTATGTTCTAGATAATAATTTTTCTCTCAATATACTCTTGGCAGATTCATTAATTTTACGATTTACGTAAAATAATAAAAAATTCTTACTCGATTTAAAATTCATTTCCTTCGAAGAACGAATAACACCTCATGTTGAAGCAGGTAAGCGAAGAATCACAATGATAGAATAGAGAAGGACGTGCTCTATTTCAAGGATCTTATTTATCTTTCTTTTTTGTGGACATTCGAAATATCTGTGTTTTATACTACTAGGAACACCAAGATATCATTGAAATGAAAGGTAGTGAAAATGGTTTATATGATCAACATTCTAATACGAGTGAGAATTGCTTTTTTTAATACATTAACATGTTTTTTGTTGTTATATTCTTGTGTCTTTTTCATAACGATTAATGAATACTGAAAAAAAGTTTTTCAAAGAAAAAAATCAGCCTAGTTTAAGTAAATAATTTATTCACAAAAAAAAAGTGTGCCTATGTATATTTGAATAACAATGTTCTTCTATTGTGTTTGACTATGCATGTAGATTCATGTTGTGTTGAAGAATATATTTAACTAGTTATGTTTATTGTCTTAAGCGTCTAATGGAACATCAAATGTATTCATAGCACCGGTTCTGCATCAGTCGAATACTTTTATGAAACATGTTAGTTTGGTTGCTTTAACATTGCAAAATGCTCTAAGCATATTATTGTTGCGCTATGTACGTACAATACCAGGTCCACGTTTTATAAATTCAACTGCGGTTATTACTTCAGAAACTCAGAAAACAATTTTAAGTCTACTCTTAGTAATTAATGAAGAACGTAATGTTCTTGCAGCTTTTAAATTAATATATCATAAAATTATACGTCAACCATATGATACGTTCAAAACTGGGTTACCTGCCCTACTTTATACGTTACAAAATAATCTTCTTTTTATTGCCATTTCGAATTTAGATGCTGCTACATTTCAGGTAATTTCTTAAGAAACAATCTTATTCGATGTTCAATATATATTGAATCAAAATAAAAATGTTCGATCTGTGCATTTCATTCATTGTCATAACTGCAAGTTAGTACTTACGGAAGGATAAAGACTAGCTGCAGAGAGTCGTTGGTCGTAACATTATTAGAGATTTCTGATCTTACGATGAATGATATCTCATTCTAATGTACTTATGAATGACTATTCAATTGAATTTCTGAATATGAGCATAACAGAATGGGAAAGAAATCTGTTTGAACAAATCGATTGAATAGATCAGTGTCTTTGTGATAAAATATCATAACTACATTGTATTTCGCATTTAATTAAAATCTAATTTTACATGACTATAATACAAACACAACATTGTCGTTGCAGGTTACTTATCAATTGAAAATTTTTACAACAGCTGTTTTAATGGTCGTTATACTCCATCGTCAATTAAATCTTGTGCAATGGCTTGCATTATTTCTTCTTTTTATTGGTATTTCTCTTGTACAAGTTGAAAATATGACATCGACAACACCGAAGCAAGATGTTAATGCTGTCTATGGATTTCTTGCCGTTATAGTTGCTTGTAAGTTTGCTTAAGAAATAAAAAATTTCAAAAAGTTGATAATTGAATAGTCATTGCCATGATAATAATTGTTATGAACTCTAGGTACATTTAGTGGCTTAGCTGGTGTTTATTTTGAGAAAATTCTCAAAGGCAGTGATGTATCTGTGTGGATACGCAATATTCAATTAGGTCTATTTGGAATATTCTTCGGTACATTAACGACGATTTTATCTGATGGGGCAGAAGTAAAAACAAAAGGTTTTTTCTATGGTTATACAAGTATGGTATGGACAGCTACGTTGGTTCATTCCGCTGGTGGCCTTCTTGTTGCATTAGTTGTTAAACATGCCGATAATATATTGAAAGGCTTTGCAACATCAGCAGCAATCGTACTGTCGTGTATTGTTAGCATAATATTATTCGATTTTCATTTGACATTATTATTTACATTGGGTGCGATCTTAGTTATATTCTCAATATTTCTTTATGCGAAACCAGAATTGATTTTATCTGTACCAATTTTAAATAATTATTTTAAAGATAGATCAGTATTATTTTAAGCTTGGCTATATACTTGACATTGAAGTTGGCAAACCAAACGATGCAAGCATGTTTGCATTTCAAATAGTTGATCACTGAGACATTTTGTTTTATGTTTTCCTCATTCATGCGTATCTCATATGTGATAAATATCTCTTGAAATATTGAACAAGAAAATTACATTCCGTTTTTTTATAATAGTTAATGAACGATTAAGCATCTGTTGTGTTTCCAGTTTGTCTGTGTTTTCATTCGTTTGCTTTTATTTGTTTGTTGACATTGATTGTGCAAGTTTTTTAATAGTCCATCCAAACTGTTTTCAATTTACCACCGTTAAAGAAATTTTCAAAAAATGATTTATCTCTGTTGATTTCTGTTTTCTTTCTGTTTTTTTTTCTAAATTGATGGGTGAATTTTTGAACATTAAAGAGTAGAAAAATATGAAAAATTTAGAATATCGTTTCATGTATTTCTCCAAGGGATGACACATGTGAGAGATTTGGATATATGAAGCTCTGTTTTATTTGTTGGACTACTATTTTACAGGAAACAATACCTATTTGTTAATGATGATCAATGTCTTGATTTATTGGAAATATATAATAGTATATGAGATGATCAGAAAAGTTAAGGAACCTCGTGTTGTATTGAAATAAAGGACAGTCATATGAAGAATGCTTTAACCGTATTCTAATAGCAAAAAAAGAACCTATGGACACAAACTTGTTATCAGTCACTATGTGCGAATGGGTGAATGAAGTGAATATGGAGTCTTCTTTCGAAGAACGTTCAATTTCATCTGAAACTCTTCTCTTTAATCGTTATTTAAGAAAAAGGTTTTTCCTCGTCAAATGGTTGGTATATTCATTAGTACTAAGCGGTATGTATTTTTTTTCTATTAAAATGGTGCTCAGCATGACGCTGTAGTTCTTAACGACACTCATTTCTTTTACGAAGCCTTTTTGATTCGTATGCATTGAAATCAATTTGCAGTCCCATGGTCTTGTTCCATTGTTGATATGAAGGATGCTATGACATCGGTTTGTTTTATATTCCACACATCATTTTCTTTCAGAAAGAAATGATTCCTTTTTATAAGTAAATTGATTTTTCTGAATAATTAATTTGTTCGATAATACGTATGTTCTCATTTCTTTCTTTAATATTAATATTTCAATCTTGTACTATAATAACGTTTAATCCATGACACAATCTATTTCATATTCCTGCTTTTTAAAATTTCCCTTATTTTCATTTATAGGGGATCAATTGAATGAATCTATCGCCAAAATAGCCTTGTTTTATTTCTCACTTAGTAACCACAAACATTGCAAGTCACGTTTATGCACAGAAAAAATATATGCACTTACGTGAAAATGAGTTAAAATGATCAATAGGTTGTTTTTTAACTACAAGCCATATGATAATATCCACGAATGAGTTAGCCTATAGAAAACATATGTGATATTCACATCGCACAAAAGAACACAGACTTGGTTATGGCATCATGAAGTCTGTATAGAATGACCTAATTTCAGAAACTGTTATTTCCATAATTCACGCACTTCTTTCTCTTTCAAAATTCACTTGTTTTTTAAGTGCTTTTTTTAATAATTGAGACTGAATACTTCGTGTAACAAGACAACCATGTTTACAATCAATCGATTTTCAGTATGGAAAAAATTCGATGGTAACAACGTAAACAATTCTTTCGTAAAAATAGCTTATTTTATCGGATAGATTTACAAAAAGACAATTGATAAAATAATTCATTTGTTTCCTAGTATGCAAAAGCAGATAATTGCATAGAACCAAATCTATATAGCTCATAAGCGTTAAATATAATAAAGGAAACTTCGATGAACTTCGTTTTTTTCAATAACATGACTATGAATTTGTTAGTCCGAGTCGTTGAGTACATCAAAATAATTGTAATACAACTTTTGATCATGAGAAAAACTCAAAACATCTGTGTTTTTTTAAAAGATCGATTGCTTTCAAAATTTTTACTTTCCAAAATCGATTAAGTTTAATCGAAGACCAGGGCGTAGTGATCATTTATAAAACATAAAAAAAAATGACATCAAGAACGTTAGACATTCAACAAAACTATACCTTGAAATATTTAAGTAGTATTGTTTCTCTGTCTACGTACATTTAGTATTGACTAATATGAATTAATTCATATGAAATATTCTTATTGTTCAGTCTGGCTGCGATTCAAGAGACTACATGGTAAATTTCATCGTGCATCATAGAACTGTAGAGTAGCAGACAGTTAATCTACTACTCAATTGTAAAGAGAAAGCATTAAAAAATTCTTCTATTAAATTTCCTAAACGTAAAACTTTGTGAATATTTACTGATCCATATAGAAATAATCAAGATGAAAGTCTCACAATTGAATTTTATGAAATTTTTATATTCTAAGGATATCGAAGTACTCGATGATTGTTTAAAATCATTCATCTGGAAGAGTACTATTCAATAGAATGGTTCTTTATTTCTTTATGTTCACGAGAAGTAAACGCTGTATTATTCTAAGATGAACGATACAATAGATTTGTTTTTTTGTTTTCTTTTTCAATCAAATTTTCTTGTTTGAATTTCATTCATGATAAGTGAAACTATTGATAAGTCATTTTTTTTCACTTATTTTCATATAATTCGTTATATCATTAGTACCTGTCGTAGGTGATATACATTTATATATATATATATATATTTAACATTCATTAAATGTATAAAATAATACAAAAAAAAACTTATATTCGAAATCTTTGTTGTGTCAAAAGCAAAACTTAAAAGTGTCAATACACACACACACACACATCACTCTGTTTAATTGCAAACTGTTCACCATTTTGTGTTGTTTTATACATATATTGCTGCTGCGATAAGAAAGGGGCTCGATTGATCTTCAAATGAAACTTTTTTACTTGTATTAGAACGACGTGTACTTGCACTTGCTAGTCTTGCTGATGGTATTGAACTTGACGCTTGATTCATGCTTACAGATGTTATACTTTGTGTATCACCACTACTACTACTTTGTTCATAACAACCAGAATCAACTGAATTTGATTGATGCGTTTTATTATTTGTAATCATACCTAGCATAGAAGTTCTCATTAATTGTAAGTTTTCATTGTTTAATGATAATAAATTATTGTGATGAATTAAAGGAAAAACATTTGTTATTTCATCATACATGGTGTGATTACTTTCAACGAAGGAAAGTTTAAGTGATTTAGTACGTGCATGAGAAGACTTTACGTTATCTTGATGATTATTACGATAAATAGAAGAAGAAACATTTGCTGACAATGAAATCAAACGTGGTGCTCGCCGAACTGGTGCTGATGAACAATGTGAAGGTGCTAAGAGAAGTTGAAGAGGTTCCTAAGCAAAAAAAATGAAAGAAAAGAAAGAAAAACCCTCACTAGAACTGAAATCAAATGAAAAACAAATATTTCTTATGATTGTGCATTAAACACTTCGAAAAAGAAATCAAGTGAATAAAAATTTGTGCTAATTGAATTACTTGATTTTTGCCATCAATATTCTGACGAAAGAAAAACAGGTATAAATTTCCAATGCATATTGTTTTAGTTTTAAGTTTAACAATATGACATGTTTTCTTTGATAAATTATTTTTCTTCTAATAACTATTCATACTTACGAGGCTGATCGATTTCGATGGTTTACTTGCTTTAGATCGTTTATTCGTAGGACTTGTTCTTGATGGTGAATTTGAAAGGGATGATACATGGTAACTTAGATTTGATCTCGTTGGATTATCAAAATAGTCTTTTAATTGACTTGCTCGAATACGTGTAGCATGTTTAAGAATATCTTTTTCAAGTTTTTTCTTTGATGGTGTTGTTGATGGCGTTAATGATGTTGTGGGAGCAGCATTATTTGTCGACTGGCGTAATGATGAACGCCGATGATTATTGGTACTAGTCGTTGGATGTGTAATGGATGATTTATCGGGATGTTTAGAATTAGTTAACGTTGTCGCAGTTGTTGTTGTCGTAGTGGTCGTCGTCGTTGCTGTTATTGTTGACACTGTTGAGTGTGGATGTCGATGTATAGCTAATGTTGGACGAAGACCAGCTCGACGACGAATCGTGTCTGTATGAAACTTATTAGAAAACAAGAGAACAATTCTTTTATTATATTTTAATTTACCACGGTAGGCATCTCCACTATTCGTTTGTAGCAATGAAGTCATATAGGCAAGATCAGCATCACTATCAACAATGGTGGTCGCTGATGCTGAATCGTTCGTAATGGGAAGTTGTGCCTGTAGCATGTTACGATCGGAATGTTCACTCATCAAAACTGATGATGAACAATAATGATTATTCAATGTTTCATGTATAGTTGTTTTCTGTAGACTATCATTTGTGTGAGCATAAGAAGTATTATGTGTGTGCATCTCACAAAATTCAGTGGTCGATGCCTGTTGCAATTCACTAAATGGTCGTAAATCGTGATATGGATCTTGTACAGTTGTTGAAAAATTAAGTACACTTGATGTTCGACTTGGATTTCGATTTATAAATGCTTTTTGTCGCTGTATAGTACTTGTAGATTTTCTATCAGTTTGATTTCCTATCGTTGAATTCTGTTGTTGTGCTGCCATTGCTGTCAGACCTGCATCCACATGTATACGAATACCATGTTCAAGGCATGCAGCTTCAAGAACTTGATACGATGATGTATGTGATTGTGTTGCTTGAGTTGGTGGTGGTTGAAGCAATTGGCTTTGTATTAAGGGTGGTTCAAGTGCTTGTGCATCGATTTCGTTAGCACGTTCAGATAACGATATACTTCGAGAACATAGATCACCATTGTGTGAAGTTGGTAAGATAAAATTATTATTAGTACGATGTTTAGGTGGTTTATACTCAGTGTTAGACAGATCCATTCTACTGCCACTGATGACAGTGCCTGAAAATATTTGATTGGGGTTCATGCTGATTTTTAAGTAACAAAATTTACCTTCATTCTCGAAAGCTGGTCTTTCTTTCCGCAATGTTTTTAAACGCATGTTAATTTTTTTGGATATGCTTAGTACAATAGAATATAACGAATCAAATGGCAACAAAATTACGGATGATTTAACGATTCGCTATGTACAAGAAAAAAAGAAAAGAAAACGTAAATGTAGAAACCGATGAAATGAAATGAGCAGTCAAACATTAGACGAACGACAACAACAAACAAAAGTCACCAACCAATTTTTTCTTTCAGTTACTTTCTTTTTTTCTCGTCATTTTCAAGTACACATTTTCCATTCCACGATCAATTTCCTCCTTCAAAAAAAAACTGTGTATTAAAAGTTTTCTTTTGCATCTCTTTTCTTTCGTTCGATCAATAGACCTATACATAAACTCTTTGTGTGAATTTTTCTTTTTTTTTTGACACAAGAAATGAAATCCTAATACAAATAAATATGGAGAGTATTAGTTCAAAAGAAAAAAAACGAAAGAAAAAAACAATATGACAACTATACTCAAGTAATGACTTTTATACTTGAAAAAAAGCTTAAATCTATATAGAGCATGGTCAATGAGGTTTCTTTTAAAGTAATGTATCGTAAATTATGTTGTGACGAAAGATATATGAAATTTGGATATGATCAAGACCTTGAAACAATAAATATTAGTAAAAAATATCTAGACAAAAACTTTTTGAATTCATTCAATAGATTCACACTTAGTAAAAATAGATAAGATTCTTCGAGTCACAACAAACGGACATTCAATTCATATCTCTTTATTAATTTCAATATTAACAGTTGGCAATCTTCTATTTGCAAAATGATTAACATCGATACTATTTCCTTTTCTCTTCGAGTATTGAGTTTGTCCTTTAGAATATATTTCATAGTAGAACATTGGTTTATTGTAGGATAAAGAGTTGCATAGGTAAAAGTTTGACGCATAGTATTTCATTGTATCAGCGAAATGACTTGTTACTTTTCACATTAGAGATACAAAGTGTTGAAAAATATGACAGACATGCCATGATTGTGTAAATTTATCGTGGAGTTATTCTAAAGAAAGAACTTTCAAAAGATTTTTATAGCTTCAGGGATCACTTTTTCTTTTTTCACAAAAGTCAATAATGATGAAGGTTAATATTTACAGTACATGCACTAGGCATTTTATTCGCATCTTACGAAGGAAACTGTTTGCTCAACAAACTGCATTGCATCTCCGATGTTATGAATTATATAAATGTGTGTATGAATATTGCATATCATAATTCTACAATGATGCTATCAGAATGCATACTGTAATTGGTCGCATTTGAAACATTGCACGAACACGTTTCAACTTGAAATCTTGACACTACGATAAGCATGCATGGATACAATCTGTTTCCAGTATTCTAGATCTTGTTTCTATTCCTTTTATATGAAAGAATCATAGTAAGAGCATGTTGATGGCATCGATCATCATATTTTGCGTTGATTGTTACTTTGAAATAGAAGTACATTAAAAGACACGAAAATTTCTATGTTAACTATTTATTCTCTTTCAACTTTGTCTCTGTACAAATCTTTTAAGTGGTAAATTGACATTGAGCTACTCGAGTATTACTCCTAAGGGGGAAACCTTAACATCGATTTACCAAGTATCGCAAAAGAGCATTATTATCTCAGTCTGTAAGTGAAGGACACGAACTCTAGTCAAACTAGTCATAACTCGTTCTGCTCTACTTAATGCCTACGAACTCAATTGCAGATAGTCTATTATTTAAAGGGCTATTTTTTTTCTTTAGATAAAACTTTCAGATTTATACATATGAGTGTTTGAAAAATATTATTAGCATGAAAATCCTTCAAAAAGAACTTCTTAATTCTTATCTAAATAAATATCCACCGAAAAAGACAACTGGGCTTATAGTTAACCAAACGATCATTGAGACACTCACTACAGGCAAGTTTTACTTTTCTGCATCTTACTTTTTCAGTCTTATTATGGTTTTAGAACATCAAGAATTTTAAAAAAACAAAGCACGATCTTTTTCTTTTACTTTGCTCATAGTAACGTATAAACATAACAAATCTTACGAATTTGTGCTATGACATGTTGTGTGACCCTCAAAGTGATCCGATGAATACTCATTAGTTGCTTTTTCAATGACGCTATTGTTTTTTTTTCTTTAAGAAATAGAACTAATCTAATGAAATTTTTCAAAAAAAAAATGATGCTTCAAAAGTTCAATACTACTTCAAATGTTTTCGACCAATGTTTGACAAAAGCCACGAGAAGACATATAATACTATTAATATACGATGTTCTGTGTTCTCTTAAAAACCAAGGAACTCGATCTAGCTTATAATTAGTAATTTGTCCTAAATGTTCTAATATCCATAATGAAACGACGTATTTTCATCTTACGATCGCATATGGGGAAGTTCTATTGTATGAGTGTGAATAATATAAAACTTACAAGTGCGATTTCATATGAATGCCTGTATCGACACTTTAAAAAACATAATTTTTTTATTACTGTTGAATCATAGCTTTCAGAGAACCTGTTTTTCTTATGATTGATAAATAGATGACAGAGAAATTACAAAGAGAAATTGCATCGATGAAATTTTTATTTATTCTCATATATTTTTAAAACATAAATAATAATTCGACCAAATGTATCGTAACTATCGGAGAATTTTAATCGAAATGGAGTTTGATCTATTGCTTCAGCTGTTGATAAATGAAAGACGTTTATTAACTGTTAAGGAATCTAAACTTATACGAATGATATGTAACATCTTATATATAAGAATAAAATAAAAAAAGGATATTTGTAATTTGCCATGATCATCGGGATAAAATTCGGCCATCGATGAAAATGTTCCATCGTGCTGTCGAATTTCAATAGCAAACCGTCTTGCAGCAAAACCTCCTTGAAATTTAATAGCAATACTTTTGAGTGAAATGCATTTCGTTGGAGTAATCTGTATCCATTGTGGAGAACCCTAAAAGTTGATTCTAGTAAAATTTAAATTCAAAATACGAAACTAAAATCTTACGGCTTCTGAATTCCAACATGTTTCTTCGTTTCCATCGATTAAATTTTTCTTTCCATAATTCTTATTGTCTTTATTAAGAACTGAGCTGACTCTAAGAAATTTTCGAATAAACGAAAAGTAATGAGTAAATGTTACGATAACTCTACAGACTACCATCTACCTCAACTGAGTTTCATTCAATTCTATTTCTATATCAGATGCCATCTAGAAACACCACATATAATTTATGATTTTATTACCTAAAGATGGCTATGCATATGTTTATTGATCTAAATCAGTTTGGCCAATACAAAAACAATGGAAAACAAACAAAGCAAAACAAAACAAAACAAGAAATATGATTTTATTCTCCAATATCCGGCATTTGAGAATTTTTCACTTGACGAAACTGTCCGTCAACAACAAATCTTGGATTGTTCGGACCGAGAATTGTAGCTGCATAAGGTTGCTTTAGTAAGTATTTTTGTGTTACATCAATCAGATTTTGTTTTCTGCAAGCAAATATTCGATCACGATTTTTCTGCCGCATTACATCATCGATACCGTGCAGAAATCGTGTCATTCCTTGACTACCAGGTGATTTTGGTTTATCAAGCTACAAAGAAAAAGTCGAAAACATTCGAAGTATTTGTTTAAAAATGTAAAATAAGCGTATTTACTTTTTGAAATGTTGCTAATTTGGCTTCATCAACATCCTTGTCAGTAAAATTTCCGTTAGCCATGTAATCAATACATTGATCAAATCGTTGAAGTGTTTCAACTGAATGTGGATCTCTGAAGATGAATCAAATAGTTTTAGTTTTTTCTTCTCGAATTTAGACGACAAGAATGATTTTTTTCGAAACCTATTTTTGTAGAAGTAATTTCGTTCCTTCAAAGAATAAACGCTCATTCTTCACAGTGTAGACTAAACTTTATTATATAGTACAATTAAGAGGCCCTTTTGAGAAAGTGAACACAATTTTCCTAATAGTACAGTTCGTAAGCAGGATAAAACATCAACATTGATTTTATAAGGATTGGTCACATATCTTTCTTTTATGTTGAGTTCTTCGCTATTTAAAGATTTCTTCCATATATCTGTTTATCCATTGACTGCATAAATACATCATGACAAATCATTCGTTCATTACTTACGGACAGAAATTTCTTATAGAAAGTCTAGCTGTCGAATTCAAATATTCTTATTCATCAACAGAGAAGTCTATCATCTATTGTAAAAAGCCTCTATATAATTATTGAGCTTTCATTTTCATACAATATTATCTACAACAAAACATCCATCGTAGGTATGTAACTAGTTCACATGGGTTAAATAAATTTCGTGGCGTTTCTATTATGCGTCCTCGTTTATCGACAGGTTGAATCTCTATTGGCAAATCATCGTTTCTATTTATAGACATTGAAACAGGAGAAAAACGAAGAGACTAGCCATGCTTTTAAAGAATAAGTATTGATTTCTCATGTGTTCATGAGTAAGAGATTTTCAAAGAATATTAACTGTGGTTAATCATACACAAAGCAAACCAGTGAATATGAAAATAAGGATTCTTAATTCTATGCAGACAATGTAGATTGAAAACTTTTCACACACATGAAGTCTCTCTGCTCAGAATTATCATAGTTTTTCTTTGGAAAACACTCGAGGCTAGTATTGCAAATAAATTTAATGCTAGAGCCAAGTACTATGATTTTCTCCTAAAACAAAATACTTTCTTACCGATAGGAAAAAAATGAAAATAAATTTCCACGAAGATATGCTCCACCACCATAGGCACCACCAATTTCACGAATTTCACGTAATAAAAATTTATTAAACATTAACTTTGCTAATATTAATAGTCTATACACAAAGAAGAAACCAAGGATATTAATCGTTTAACTGTCGCTAGAAATGAAAAGCAAAAGAAAAGCAAACAATTCTTACCGAGGATAATCTTCATGACTATAGGGCACACTTTGATAACATTGACCCGCATAGAACACATCAAACGGCATTTCAAAATGTGTTTTTGACGGTAATTTATTTCTTCCAATTTGAAAATCATTTTTTAGATATGTTTGTGAATTTTCATGACGTATGACTTGCAGTTTATGTGTTGATGCACCCGGAAGACGATTTAGAAATATTTCAAGTCGTTTCATTCCTTGACTTAAACCATTCGATTCACCATTGAATGAACAACTAATCGAAAAATTTAAAGAAAACAACTAATTTTCTTGAAAAACTTAAAATTCTCACCGTAAAGAATTTTTTGTTAAAACATAATCAGCAATTTTACGTAATTTTTTTGTTATATCATCAAAATTTTCCAATCGAGCTATTTCTTGCATTCGATTTACTTGTGTTAAACCAGATAGATTTTCCGCGAGTTGATCAACAGGTCCATATTGACTTGCTGAATGCATGACAGCAAATGTATGACCCGATTCATGAACACTATTCGCATATGCTGATGCTTGGCCTTTAATTAATGTTTTTAAACGATCGTATTGATTTAGTTGTTCACTTGAAAAATTTTACAAAACCAATATTTCGTTGAGAGGAAAAACAATTGATTCATACTTGAAATGAAGAAGTACATCTTCCCAAAGATCAAACATACCATTGATATTTCGATCAAGACAATATGATGAAAGTAAAATACCCTAAAATATATTATTAGCAACAATATTCATGTATATTTATTTTTCGTTATTGTATTTTATTTTTTCTTTGTATTACTTCTTCATAATCTTCGATTTGAAAAGAGCTATCATCTAAATGTGATGATACATTAAGTCCGCCTGTTTTCAGATCGATTTGTTCTGATAATTCGAGATAATTAAATTTTTTGGAACCCAGTCTAGAGAACAACAAATAAAATATTTCATTAAGTAAAAGAACGGTTACACTTGAATGATGCTCTTGCGTTAAATATATTTTCGTTCTTCTTCTTTTCCCTCTTTTTTTGTTTTATATAATACCAGTGCACGCTTACCTGTGCAAAGCGTTTTTCTTTTTTACTTTTTTTCATATACAACGAGAGAAAAACAAAGAAAAGTCCCATGTTCGATACACAATTTCGTGTTTCACCTAATTTATTGGGTAGCAGTACCACATCTGAAGATTCATCGTTAAATGGACCATGGCCACAAGTATCACTTGATCGTCTACTCGAACATCATGATATAACACCGGCTAGCCCAATATCGATTAAAGATACAGCTAATAATGATTTTTGGTCATCATCGGCACAGTTCAAGGAATTTTTTAATAATTATCATCGACAACCACAACAACAAAATCCACCTATTGATATATCATCTTTACTTTCATCCTCACCATCACCACCACCAACACTATCACAGCAGCATCAGGCACAGCAACAGCAACAACAACGCTATCAATTACCTTTTGTTGACAATCATATATTTGAACCACAGGCTGATCCACAACCAATTTTTCTCGGGCCATATTCATCCGATAATAATTCCATCTCCATACAACGAAATTCAATTCAATATCAACAGCCATCTCAATCATATTCAAATCGATCACGACAAGCAACAAATAGTCAACGACAGCAACAACAACAATATAATCGAACTGCACCGATTCTTCAAATACCCAACGAAGATCTTTATCAGAAACAACAACAACAAGCAATTGGTCCACCGCGATTCAAACAAAATCCCCCTCCGGCTTATGTTGCTTGTTTAAATCATGGTATAAACTATAATGGTGTATCGGGTCCACCTATACTGTTACCGCCATCATTTTAAAAATACAAGATTCCTTGCCTCCTATTCTTTTCTGTTCACTAGTTTTTCTTTTTAAAAATAAAACTCACTTTGTGAGAACATTAACAAATAATGGTAGATACACTTTTAATTCATTGGGAACATCGAATGTATTGAGTAAACAACGGAAATAAGTTATACCATTTGTGGGTTGTTCACACAATTGAACATATGTATCATCTAGAATAAATAATGCGATGAATAAATCAATATACATTGAATAGATACCTATTTGTCCTTGTATGATAGGAACGTTTATAACCTTCTTATCAATGTCAGTAATCGACAATGTAGGCAATACGTCAACGTTCTGTGGTGCTGATTGTCGTTTCTGTAATTCTAATCCTAAGAAAATAGAAACGAAAATTGTTCTTTTTTAGATTAACGAAGATGAAAAAGAAAACCTAAAGAAAGGTTAAAAACCTTTTTCATAAATTAATTGTTTATCGTAACATTCAGATATCAATTGTTGACAAAGTTGAGATTCTTTTTGTTTTTTCTTTTCAGCATATTCTTCATCAATATTCATTGTAGCTATTAATTTATGATTATTTTTCTGAACAGAGTGAAAAATAAATATTTGAAATGCAATTTAATAATTCGATATTTTTCTTAATACGAACAAGAAAATATTTTTCCACGACATCTTGAAGTAATCGAGGATTCGTTTTAATTTCATTATTAAATCTTTCAAGATACTTTGTTACTTGAAGACTGTCAACTGGATCTGTACCATGTATCCAAGAATAGATTAAACCCTGTAGAATTGAAAAGAACAATTTCAGAAACTATTTCAAAATACGAAATCTTTTTTTTCTATACGAACCAAAATAATTTTGAGACCAAAATTTTCATCTTGATGTTTGATACCAAGTTCAAATTGATGAACTAATGCATCGATTTGACTCTGTTCAAAACCTTGTCTAAAAGAAGAATTTTACTATGAAAAGATGAACCTTTTTATTGTTTTTTCAATCTTACTGTGCAACTTCATGAAATGTATCATCTATAATCTTAAGAACACGATCAACATCGTCTTTAGATATATCTTGTAATCCAACATGAAATGTTGTATTTAATGTATGGCGTCCAAAACTAGAATCATCAATTATTGTTAAAAGATTGAAGTTCAATCAGATAGAAATTAATAGTTCAGGATATTCAACAAAATTTGTACTATTGCCGAATTTGATTACGATTGAGTCAATAAGAAAAAAGATGTTTTTTATGAGAAATTTAGTCAAAATTCAAATTTAACAAAAAATCTTCTCTTAGTTTTTCGTTTCTTACAGCAATTTTAAAAACATAAAGTTTTTATTATTTCGACATATAGTTTTCTTTATTGCATTGAAAAATCAAAGAGTCAGTCATGCGTGAATCTATGTATAAATTAGAGGATGTTTTTGAATCTAATATTACCTGTAGATAAAAATGAACGAATATTTCTCGATAATAAAATTTCAATTTTTAATATTCTTTTAGACATTCGAATGTGAATTACAACTTACCCGGTATCAGGTGAATAATTTGTACCAATGTTTGGTATAATTAATTTTTTATAAAATGGCGATTTTTCAGATTCAACAAGTAATGAACCGACAATATTCAAAAGAAATGTTTCCCATGTATCACGTATACTGAAAAAATAATTATATTAAATAAATCTATTATCACTAACTTGTTTATCTTACCTGCCAAGTAAATAACTAACGCTGACAGTTGTTGTTTTTGTTGGATCAACAACAAATGATTGTGGTGAACAAGTTATATTTACCGATCGGGATTTATTCCAACGAGATTCTTCGACAAGTGCTGATGATGTTGCTTTAGTTTTTTGTTTTTCATAGTTATTTAAATAGTTATCGAGGAATGCAAGTGTATCAGATAATGGAAATGAACCATAAGTAAAAAATCTAATTCAAATTAAAGTGCATGGATTAAAATAAAATATTTTCCGATTACGAAATTTACCGTCCATTCGATGGATGATAATGTGTCGCATGAAATTGTTTAAGTGCATTCCATGTTAATGTTGGAATCGCTTCTGGATCACCACCTGATTCATATTGATATGTTGATGTTGGCATCAAATTATTTTGTATTCGACGAGCATAGACTTGATGACTATCACTCTAGATGAAATGAAGATGGCAAAAGTCGTAACAAAAATAAACATGAAATTGTATCAATCAACTTACGAAAACACCTTTCATTTCATTGAATACGACACCTTTGATAACAATCGGTGATGTTGGATCATTAGGTTTTTCGTGTTCAAGACGCCAACCTTCTTGCCTTGTTTCAAGAAAAAAAAAACAAAAAGAAATTTATTTTGATTTCAATCCAATGCTCGTCTTACATAAAATCATATTCATCAAGCTTGGGATGTAAGACAGCATCGAGATAAACAGACATAAGATTGAAATAGTCCTTTTGGTTTTGTGTAGAATACGCATACATTGTCCAATCGCTAGCTAGAACGTTGAAAAAATAAATCAATATAAATACTAATGTCTGAGAAAAGGCTCGTCGCAGACACGAAATTCATTGAATGAAAGTATTCTCGAAACTCTTTGTGACAATCAATACATTCTCAAACTTTCCTGTGAACTATGAATGAATCGTACGATGCTCTACAAGAATTGCAGATTGAACCGTTCATACTATGTAAATGTTAGAATGAAGTTTAGAATGTATACAGAGAAAAGAGGCATAGTTTACAGTAGGGAAAAATCTAAAAAACATGAATCTGATAAAGAGAACAAATACGCTTCTTTTATCATATTGATCTATGGCTTGAAACTATCTGCCATCGAACAATGGAATTTCGTGTAAAATAGAAAATTTTGATTCAGCAACTGGTTTTTAGTTTATTTGATATGGCTCAGGAATCCGGATCAGTAATAGGCTAGTTTGAAATATTTCGTGAATCCTATACTGTTTCCTTTTCAAAAACCTTACCTGTGAAAGCATTCATAAATGTAGCCATACTACGATTTGTCATTTTGAAAAATGGATCACGACAAGGAAATTTCTCCGAACCACATAGACTCGTATGTTCAAGAATATGTGCAACACCAGTATCATCTTTTGGTGTTGTTTGAAAAGCAACACTATCAACAGAGAGAAAACAAATACAACACGTTCGTCGTATCACGTGGATATCAATAAAACATATAAATTTATTCTCTTACCTCCAAACATTATTTTCATGTTCACGATCAATATGTAAATGTTGACAGCTAGTTAGTTTATGTAGCAGTTTTATAGCAGTTAAACGAAATTCTGGTACCGGTGTTATCTGAGATAAAACAAAAAGAAGATGTCTTCGTGATTTTTAACTATTGAGTTTCTTTTTACCTCTTTTACGATATAGCCGTGTAGTTCTTGGCCCACGGTGAGAGGTGCTGATGGTCGCTTCGATGCAACAGATAATTGTTGTAAATGACGATTCAATGAAAAACGTGTTGGATTAATGATCCTACGAGAAAATATTTAATCAATAAGCATAGTAGACAATTTAAAACTATACCGATGACACAATCGAAGAAGATGCATGATTGAGATTGTTTGTTTCGATTTTATCTGGAATAAACACAATACAAATAATTAAATTGAATTTTTTCATTGTTTAATTTATTTTTAATTTCAAATTAGATGGAAAATGAAATCGATCTTTTCTACATTCATCTGTTACATAATCACATTGATGATAAGAACCAGCAGAACGAAAACTAATCGGATAACCAGGACAGTAATATTTCGATTGATTCTTGTGACGATGTAAGCGTGCTTTTAATCGCCCTTCGGTACATTTGGGACATCTTGGAAAGGCACCATGTTGGTTCATGTAGAGAATGCGCGAAAGAAGAACAGATTTATTACCGAAAGGATTTTGATGATTGAAGCGAAGAATATTCTTTAACACAGATACTGTCATAACACTCAGTTGAGTTCGTAAAGAAGGTGGTTTTGTTTTTATAAGTTGTACCTTCTTTTTTTGTTCACTTTTTCCTAACTGCTTACCAATGTTATCTGTTAATTCATCACTTGACGTAGATACATGATTACTTCCTTTTTTTAAACTTAGACGTGTTACCGGGGCCATTAGCTTTATAATTGATACGCTTATCAAATGATCTCTTATCAATATCCGATTACTCATAAAAGACATCGCGTCAAACACGGCTAACTATTCAAGCTTCTAGTCATTGTTTTTGAATATTTTCACATAAAATATCACTTTAAAAAAAATGAAATATTAAACTCTGACTGCGTTGTTTCTTGTCAATGGTTATCGTAGATTTGGATCGTTTTGTATTGATAAGAATCAAGTTTATTTCGAAATTAAACGAGACACTATAATGTATCACATTTCAATATATCTTTATTATTTCTGTCATGATCGTTGATGAACAAATTCTGACTCTGATAACTTTTAGAATTACTAATAATATTGATCTCACATGAAAACTGATGAGAAAAACTTGCAGGGTATTCAGCCGATCTTTCAATCTATAAGATGTTCGGTACAGAAGTACTAGTGACGAATAGAATCATGTGTCATCATTTAACTTCGAAATTTTATGGTTCTGTTTCTCATTCAAAAAAAAAGCGACGTGTTATTCTAGAATCTACTGGAGAAAGCACCTAACGAGTGTTGGCTTAGGACCTAGCACGGTCAATCCTAGTTAAAATTACGAATTTTTTATTCTTCTATTCTTCTCATTAGGCAATTTTGTCAACAAAATAACAAAATTTTCTGTTACACACAAGAGAACGTCGACTATTCAATATGTCAGCATATGACAATGGAAAGAAGTGATAACTAATTTGATTACGAATTATATACATGCAAAGTTTGAAGTCTAAGGTCTAAAATCAAATTTTTCCCCACAAACCAACGATGATCCTTATTTTATGCTACAAAACTGGCTAAAATGTCGGCATCTAGAAGAAAAAAATGGCATAATTCTTAAGTTTTGTCTTATTCAGTTGTAGTCATCGAATGAACATCGTACTTATTGAAAAGTGATTGACTACTCATTTTCTTTCGTTGTCTCTCTCTAAAATTCTTGATACTGTTTCAATTTTTAGAATTATACGCTGTATGAATGACGATTTGATAAACGATCATCATTATATTACAAAGAGAACACTGTTTCTAGAAATTATTTTGTTTTTAAGCCAAAGTTCTAGGAAAGAGTCGAAAAGAAGAACTTCTACCTGGACATTCTTTATCAATAGGCTCCATGTAAAATGAAAATAAAACAAAGATAATAACATGCAAATGTATACATATATATAAATATATATTAAGAATCTTTTTTACATCATCTATAATTCTTTTGACGTTTATTCTCACACGTGCACTGGTACATTGGAAACAAAAACCAATGGTAAGTTAATAACAAAGTGATTAAAATAATAATGAATAAAAGCACTTATAAAGGGACACACACATCAAAATCGGAAAATTTCTGTCATTATTGCATGAAATTTCGATTATGAAAAAAATAATAGGTAACAATATGGAATGCAGTACATGTTTGACGTAGAATGAATTTAGGTTAGTTTTCATATCGGTTCGTTGTTTCAAAAGAAGATAAACTGTAGATGTTTTCAAAAAGACTAGAACACACGATCATCTTCTATGATGTTTCGTATAGATATAATTAATTGATAGTATAGAAAAGAAAAGAGAACACGAAGAAAAAAAAACAAACAAACAAAAAACAACTTTAGAGACTCATTAACAAAAAGATAGAAAAATCTTAAATAGAATTCGACATATTTCTATACATAGGCGACTTCGATCCAATGAGATAGAAATCAATTTTATTTGAACTGAATCGAAGTATACCATTATAAATGCCAAGTGGTTCATATGGAAAGAGTTCAAAACAAGATAAAATCGATAGAAGAGAACTATAGTCATTTAATGAACTTTGATGATATACAAATTTAACAGCATCCGTTCTATTGATGAATACAATATATATTGTAGATAAATATTAAAATATATCGTTTTTTCTTACATGGTCTGATTTTGTATGGTATCATAAAGCGTCTCGCCGGTCACGTCACATTTTTCCAATGATTTCAGCAACGTCGCAGAATTTATCCATTTGATTAAACCAGCATCATATTTATCTTTTCGAAGTACATCAATATTTGATAACGATGAAAATGGATTTCTAGTATGCAAGAGACAAATTTTTCAAACAAACAAAAAGAACTTTGTTCTTGTTGATGTGATATTGTAAAAAAAAATTCCATATACTTGTTGGTTTGAATCAAACTGCTTTACGACACCGTTTTTAGAACTACGAAAATTGAACCCTGAAAATTTCAGAACAGTACAACGATTTGCTTTAGATTCATTGCCTTTTTATATTCATCGATTTTTTTCCAATTATTGTTCTAAGATGAACAATTGAGTATTTATAAAAAGAAAAGTTATCTACTAAATAGCGAATATATTCGACGTTGTCTGATTACGAGGTTATCAATTTAGTGTATGGTTTCAACTGAGCGAAATATCACGGTGTCTCTTGTGATGAAATTTAATTTCTTTTTCTTTTGAAAAATCAGTACATTCAATGATGTAGAACTGGCTGGTTATATCATATTAATACTTACAAACTTGTTTTTCGTTTTCGATTAAAGAGCGTTTCAATATATTTTTTATTGATTCGATTTCCATCTATGGGTCGTCGAAATACTCTTGAAACATCTGGCATTAAAAATGATGAAGAATCAGAAAATCTCCATTTCTCCCACACTCTAAAAAAGCAACAACAGAAAAGAAAAGACATAATTCTTCCACATATTCTACAAAAAGTTTTTTATTCATGAAAAGTGAATGTACGTACCGTTTGGAACAACAGGCTTGGAATGATTCTTTCATATTTTTCTCATAAAACGAACGTTTTATTAGATAGCCTAAACCCAAGAATTGATCAACTCGATAGAATAATTCTACTGAACCATTGATATTATCATAAGCTATAAATATCGAAATCATAATTATGAAAAATAATTACAAGAACTCATGAAACTTTTACCATTTGGATTCCACATTTGGATTGCAGCAATAGTTTCGTCTTTTCGAAATGTTTCACTTAACAATGCCAGTGTATATAGGAAATCTGGTGATAGAAGAAGATCCTCTTCAATTACGATTACTTTATCCTAGAACAAGAGCATGCTCGTGATTGTCATGAAATTAAAACATACTATTCAATTTTACTTTGTTCGGAAAGATTTCCCAAATTCGTCTCAATGCTTTTTCATAATGTTCTAAAATGAAAAATATTCATATTTTTCATTATTATATATATGTTTCGTTTTACCCATATATGTCAAACTATTGATTGTTTTTTCACCACGAAATCCAAATAAATCAATTAATGCAAGTGGCTCCGGAAATTTTTCATCCACAGCAATCTAAATGAAAAATAATGAATAACATTTTTCTTCATAACAAAAAGTCAACAACGTCTCAATACATACAATAACATTTTCAATATTAATGCCTGGCTGCATGAGTAAAGTTTCCAAACACATTCGAAGAGAATTATGTGAAATACCTTTGAAAACAAATAATAAGTTCTATGCGATAAATCTAAAATCAGTTGAAAACAAACCAGCTATGATTAAAATTGGTGTTGAATATATTGGATTGTCTTCCAACGTTTTATTTATTAATGGAATTGGTGCAATATTCTTATCGACATTTGAATCTTGAATAAAGATTGAATTTTACATTTATAAATATATTTTTTCTACATCTATTTACCACTACAGAAATCTCCATAACCATCATAACGCGAACAAAAATCTCGTCGTTTATCATTTCGATATGGTAAAGGATCTGGTCGAATTGGAATACCTTTCACTAAAAAGTTTTATTCGTACTTTATATTAGTCATATGACAAATGCACATAATTATTCAAGAAAAAAAGCTTTTTAGTTCTTCTCATTCGAATTGCTTCTTTTCGAACTAAAAGCAAGACAAAACTGATTGTAGTCTAGAGCACTTTTCAATTGTAAGAAAAGAGAACAAAAACAAATTCACTTCTATTAGATGAATTCTATTTCTGAAAGTGAAACAATATGCACGGCGACGTATTGTCGATATTCGTAATTCTAACATTGTATCGAATTCTTGTGAGTTTAATATTCAAATTTTTGAATTCTGTTCCACATCTATCCAAAAAATCCTCTTCATCTATTTATCTATTGGTAATATTCTAATTAGATCATGCTAGAATGAATATCATCGATTTTCTTTTTTCATGTATGAAAAAGAAAAACATGCTTCGAATTTTTGTTTTCACTCACATGTTTGCGGTATGCACATTCGTTTGTCAATTGGAGTAGCATACGTACTTCCTACTCCTGCATAGGAAATCTAAATACAAATAATAGAATACATGTTTAATGATTAAAGTAAGTAAATAAGCGTTCAAAACCCAACAACACGCATACAACATTTGAGTGAATGAATGAGCAGAATTCTATAGTTTTCTATTTAACATGCACTATGTAATCAAATGCTAATTATTTAATATAGTTTAAGCCCATTTCTAACAGAGGTATTTTTTTTAGAACAATTAAAGCAATATTCATGTTTATACAACAACCATGAAAATTTCGTTACACAAACCTCTTCATACGGGCTAAAACCTTTAATGCCCTTTTGTCCGACAAGGACCCAAACGTCGCGATATTTCAAGTTTTGTATAGTTGCACTTCCAAGATCAAAAAAAAGACTTTTACTGTGCTGACTAAGCCTAAAGATAGATAAAATAAATGCAAACATATTGTATAAACTCTGAAAATAACCATTCTCTCATTTTGTTTTTCGAAGGCAAAACAATTCTGCTCACTCATTTTCTCATTTAAATTAAATCAGGAGTGTACCATGTCTTCTAGAATTGTGAAGGATGTGATCATGACAGAAGAATCAATATTTCAGCAGAACAATTAGGAAATTTTCTTTTCTAATTTTTGAGGATGTAACAAATTTCATTGAACAACGTTCAATGAGAAAAATAACCATACTGATCATACACACATACACTGGTTGGGAACACACCTGAGTAAAATATAAACTCAAACAATAGAGTCTATTTCATTATCACCTCTTCAAAATTAAAATTGATGTTTGTTTTGAAATGATGTATGAATGTCCACGAACCAGGAAAAACAAGTGAATCTATTTTCTCACTGCCAATACTTTGCAATATACTCCGAGTAAAACTGCGTAGGCTAAATAAACACATACATACATAACGTAACAACAATGAACAAATGTTATCCTTAATTGTCCATAAAAATGAATGAGTAGCCTTACGCAAAAACGTTAGCTATGTAGCTTACTTTAATGATGCTTCATCGAATGTCACAGCAATAATAATAACATTATCTTCGAGATTTTCAAGAAATATTTCTAAATTGGTACTATCTTTAAACGCAAACGAAATCATAGAAAGAAAGAAAACAAGAAGAAGTAAATAGGCATGAAATTTTTATTTTTTATTTTACCATCTTTCCATGTATCGAAATGACCTGTTCGAATAACTTCTTTTCCATTTGAAATAATAACAATATTTAAACCACGACCAGCATCATTAATACCTTTGGCAATAACATATTTTCCATCAACACATATTTTTGGTTCATCATTATTGTCTTTTCCTGTGTATACATGTACAGCAAATTCATTTTCTTTACATGTCTGAGGTAAACCACAATTTTGAACAGTTGTACCAACAGCTATTTTTCCTTCTCTGTTAACTTCCATCGTCGGTAATGCAATCGGAGTTATTCGACCCACTGAAGTATCACAAGAGGAGAAAGAACACGTTTTATTGAGAAGATCAAAAAACAAGAATCAAATGAGCAGACATACAAGGAAATTTAGCACAACCACTAATATGCGCAGCAGGACCAAAATCACGTTTACCTTTGGGTTGATGCTGAAATTAAAAGCAAAAGTTAATCTTCAACAATTTTCATATTGATCATTTCTAAGAATTTGACATAATCATCTAAATCAATCCTATTACACCTAGCACAAAGCAAATTATTGCATAAAAATATTAGACTAATATTTCATTTTTTTTTGCTATTCGGAAACCGATTGATTTCACGTAATTATTCGTTATTTGATCATAAAAAGCCTTTTGCAAATCATTTTCTAAATTCGATATGTATCAAAAAAAAGTGATAACCTACCATTTCAATAGCTTTACCACGTGCCAATCCTTTTTGACCAAGCATTACAAATGAATCTCGATATTTAATATTTTTTATTAATTGACTTCCATAGTTTTCTAATATTGAAAACGATGCTTCCCTCAATCTAAAGAATAGCCACACGTAAATAATGAACTAATTAACATTTTAAAAACATACCCATAAGTCATTTCATCAAAACTAGCCATCATCATAACGTCGCCATCATTTAATTTGAGTCTTAGAGTTCTCAAGAAGAAATTTTCTGAAGAAAAGCCAAAATCATAGATTTGTCTCTGGTATTCATTAATATATCTTCTATTGCTCATACCTTCAAGATATGTATCAAATGTTTCCGATAATTTAATTTCAAATGTTCTTCCATCAGCTACAACTACATTAACTCCACGACCAATTTTAGTATCTTTCAAATTTTTATGAACTAGTCTACATAAAACAATTCAAAATATTCATAAACATATCTCACGTATATTGATGCTATACGCACAATTTATTATTAAAACATATGATCGGATATTTTTCTACTCCATCGCCTGAAACAATTTTGAATGGAATTGTATCATCTGAACATGTTTCATCGATTTCACAGCCTAATAATAAATCACATGTTTGAAAAACAATAACTAAAATATCTTTTTCCTAGTATCTTATTTTCTAACCAGAGTCTGGAACCAATGATCGTATTAGTTGTTTCGCTTGTTTTAACTGAATATATTCGTTTGTTTGATTTGGATTATAAATCAATTCACTTGTCTGATAACTTTTATCATAGATCCGATCGGCTATTAAATAAATCAAAGATGACAAGGGAATTAATTTATGAGAAAAAGAAAAGAGCTTTTAAACGTACAACTTCGTTTTGAAAGAACATACGTATTAACAAAAATCACAGTTATGGAGACTAGAATAATCATTGCTAAAAAATTGCCCAGACCACCGAATTGTTTATGTATAATTCGTTTGAATTTTCTCATCGTTGAGTAATACTTGTTACACTTCTCGAATTAACATTCAGAGTAAATATCTATGTAAATTTCTTGTTTTCGTTGATTAAATCTGAAAAAAAAAGAAACGTGATATTAGATCATGTAACGATAAGCGCATTAATTTGATCTGTGATCCTTCTTGTCAATAGAGACTCGTCTAGAAGAAGTGCCACATATAAAAAATAAAATAAAATAAATAATTTCTTTACAAAACAAAGAAGAAATAAGAATAAAATACGATTGGTATAAATAAAACATATGGGTCTGAAAAGGTTATCTTACCTTGACATTCAACATTACAAACAAATTTATTCTCTTGCAGTCGAGAATATTCTATAGTCCACTGCAAACTATATAATAGAATAAGAGTTCATCTGGAAAAAGTATTAGGGTATATATGATAAATTGCCAGTTTATGCGTTACGATAATTTTTGTATTCAATTCTTTATTTTTATTTTGATCGTTCTTTAATTTTAAATAATCAACCAAAGAAAAACGACGCAAAAATTTTCTAGAAATTCTTTCAATAAATCAACACTTATATATAAATTAAAAAGATTGTCTGTTTTGTTCTTTGTATCATATATGTTAAATGAAAATTACCAACAGTTGAAATAATAATCCATGATGAGAGAAAAACTTTATTGAACCTGATTATTATAATAATTTTCCAATTGATTGAATAATGTTTTATGAAAATCATGCATAGCATGTTCAACGGTTGGAACATAACGGCCTGAATCATATCCCTGAGATTCAAGACCAAGTTGAACATTTTCACATAACCAAATATCTTCTCTTTGCACAATATCGGAAGCTATTTGTGAGTCGTCATCAGCAGTTTTCGCTGTTTCTTGAGGATCATAATAGTAATCCATATGAACAAGGCAATTACGTTCATCAATCGGTTCCACTACATTCGTATCCATAAATGAGCCATACCGATTTATCATTAAGTTAGGATAGATAAATGCGTAAATGACGTTACCACGCGTTCGTTGAGTACCAGTACAGTATTGTACGGATGTTTTCGGATAATCGACAACTGTTTTATATTCATTCAAATTTAGAAGTGAACCTAATTGTTTATGAGCATACGGTACATGATAACCACCATCAAGATAATTATCAACAAATACTTTCCAATTACATTTGACATGATAAGTTTTTCTTGTATTATATTCTAATTGTTCATACTTAGTCACTGATAAATAATTTCGATCTATGTGTTTTATGTGTGATAGATCATTTTCAATATTATCATTATTTGAAAAGTTTAAATAAATCCATGGACCTACTGTTTGAATTAATATTGGTTTTAAACGTACTGTTGATGCTTTGAATTGTTCAATAGTTTTTAAACGAAATGCTTTTTTTAATCGTCCATTAAAACCATATACCCAACCATGATAGGGACATGTGATTTCCTGTGTTTCAATATGGCCTTGTTTTTTATCTAATAAGCACATGGCATGATGACAGCAAACATTATAATGTGCAAGTAATGTCGATGACTTATCAACATTTATTATGTAAGGTTCAGCAAGAAAACGATCTGTGAGAAAATCTCCAGGTTTATTCAATTGAGATTTTCGACCAGCTAACAACCAATTTTGACCAAAAACCGCGTGTCGTTCAAGTTCAAATACATCTCGTGATGTATAAAAACTGGATGGTAGTGTTAGAGCACGTTCGACAGGAATTTTCGATGACCATGATTGCAGTAAATGTTCAAGTTCAGTTTTCTTTGTTGGAGAAAACGTTTTCAGGTGGCGCTGTACCACTTGCGGTATGCTGTCAAAAGAAATTGTAAAGATATTGTATACATGTATGGATTTATTTGCAAATATAGAGTACAAACAGCAGCAGCTAAATGATTTATGATTTGAATCAAACAAAAATCATAGAAAAGTTACATCCGCAGTATTTACAAGGAAATACGTAATAGCCAAGAATTCATAAATTTTCTTCACTTGATAACACTGGTAAACAACAACTTCTAATAAATATAGTATAATTGATGTAAAAGTTAACCAACCAATAATGAAGAAGAATTCTCATTTATGATTGGTTAAAAGAATGAAACAAATCTATGAGTAGAAATATGAAATAGGAACACTACGGATGCGTAGGAGTATTTTTCTTGATTTATTCACAAAACTTAACGATGTTTATTACAATGCCTTACTAAATACTTATTAGAATTAATTGAAAATATTTAGTTCACTTTTTTTTTTCTTTCTGAACTATGGTTAATACCTGTTTACAAGTTTATTTTTCTTCTGTTTTAGTATTTGCCGTTTAGAACTATTTCCTATCGTGTAGCTCAACGTCTGCTCGATAATTTATGCTCTACTTGACAATAGTCATCAGCTGGAGTGATTCCATTTTGAATATAAAGTTGCATTAGTGTTAGTACAAGAACAAAGGTGAGATTTCTCAATTATTATTTTCAATGTGATAAACATAGTTCTGTTTCTAGTTGCAATAGACACGAGAAACTATGGGGTTCGGAGCTTCTCTCTGTAAAATAATTTCTCATTATTCACAATTTTGTATGACTTGTTTTCTACTTTTTTCTCGAAAAATGATTAGTTTAATTCAATGAATTTTTTTCTGTATGTCGACACAGATTTCGTGGCAATTGCATCGATTCTCGGTACTGGCATTCTCGGTCTACCAGTAACATTATCAGAAAGTGGTTTTCAACCATTTATTATCTCATTTTTGATCTGTTACTTTGTTCAAGTAAAGGAGGAACAGTTGAATCAATCTTGTTGTTTTGTTTTTGTGCGTTTGTTACTATACATGTGTTTTATTCAAGGTATTGACAATATTCTTCTTCACAGAAGTTTTACAAAAGGCTTATCATCGAAACGTTGACAAATTACAACAAGTTAAAATTTAAATTTGAAGATTTAATTATATTTTTATTGTCGTTATGTAAAATAGAGTGATAAGGATAATGCACCGATTCACATGGAAAAAGACGACTTACCTACATACGGATCAGATTACGATTTGGCTGCAAAACAGGGTAAGACTAGATCGATATTTTAGAATGATGTTTTTCTTCTTATTACCGCATCTGTTTCTAATTAATTCGTATATCGAAAGATTTTATTATTATTGTTACTATCAGAGATAGCGCATTTCTGTATATCGCTGTTTGTCTAATGAGCATTCTCAGCAGTAAACACATATGATCTTGGATGACATTAATGTAAGTGTAAAAGGAAATATATATGTATGTGTGTATGTGAAGAACCTTTTCTTAATCATCAAATGTAACATAAGAAATAGAAAGAAAATTAATCGTATGTGTACTTAACTATTAGAGTGCGTCGTATGTATATCGTAGTATAAATNCAAAAGAATCTTACATGCATCCCGCTACATTTGACACTTGATCAGGAAAAACAACATCAAGATTATGATGGCTATATTACTTGTACCACGCCTATGCTTGTCCATATTGATGTGTCTTAGTTTTATATTAGCAATTCTATTATTATGTCAAGTGATAGCGGGATTGTGTAATATAATAATGAATTACCGTCGAAAGACGATGACGAATCGAGTTCCGATTTTCAATTTATATATATTTCATCATCTACTAACATGTATAGTTCGTTGTACAACAACATTTGTAATATGTTGCTGTCTTGTAATCTACGATAAATGTCTTTCTATAGAATATTTCATTCATTTTCTTTTATTATTATCAACATTCGATATATTTTTAATCATTGTTGGTGAAACAGCACATTTTTGGGACTCAACAATTGATCATAAAAGTACATTGTATTCTAAATATTGTTTAGTATATGGAATATTAATTATTTATTTTCTTTCAAGTCTTCTTCTTTCTCTTCACATAACAATGGGTGGTGATAATCCACTTATTATAAATATGTGTAAATCAATAAAAGAAAAAATGCTTTCTTTTCAAAATCAAGATAATGAAAAGTCCTTATTACCAACAATTATTCTATATGTACTATTTATATTACTTAATGTAATAACATGTACATGGCTGTATAAATCATATACAGATGTATACAAGTTAAAACGTAAATCTTTAGCAAGAATATTCTTTTATTCACTTGTATTAACTGATCGTAAAGAACACGAACGTTCCTATTTAGTTAATCAAACTTTAAAACGTCTTTTATCCATAAATTTATTTATTCTAAGTAATATAATTGTTATATTACCAATACTAACAATACAAACGTTGAATATAACATTGAATATGTATATTCGAAGTGTTTTAATTTATTTTACTATGCTACCATGGTGCGAAACTGCAACATTTCTATTTTTCAAAGAAGTGAATTTTCATTTTATAAAAAACATATTTCTATCGAAGAAAATTTCTGAACATCAACAACGTATTGGTAGTCGTCTGTGTTCATATCGAGATAATGTGACTGAAATTCATACGATTGAAATTAATTAAAACATCGAAGAATCCGTTTTTTTTATGTCTGTCTATATTTAGAATACGGTGAATTTGTCGAATTACGCGATATGGTTGTTCCTTCGAGAGGTGATTCTTTTAAATGTTTAATGTTAACTTTTTGTTCTGTGTGAGTCTGTACCTTTTTGTGTATTGTGTGTTAGTAAAATACAATCTGTATATATATTTATGTATGTATTGCTTATTGTAATCTCGCAGGCGATGTTGAATCTAGTGTACCACTAATGTTAGACGACGATGACTATGATGATGATGATGATGATTGTGGCGTAAAAGCTGCTTCTACTAAATATCATTCCAGGCAGTGTATGCATTGATGTTTCTTTCTTGCTGCATGAATCATTTAATTCCTTAGTTTTGTTTTGATTTCTAATCTATTGATGAATATGATTTTGTTTATTTATAGCGTATAAAACTGATACAATCAAGCGATGTTTACCAAATCTCCATTCACTTGGAGAGCTTCTTCTACCGTGTTTTCTTCGGCAACTGTTTACATTAACTGTGCTTTTAAGCCTGTATGTAGTGAACAGTTACATTTTATTGAATATTTCAAGAATACGAAATGAAATTTTTTGCTAGATTATGCTTATTGGTTAGCTATGCACTAGCTGGTAGTCAGGCATTCACAACTCTATTTCGTGTCGAGTAAATTCTATAAATGATTCGTTGATAAAATATTTACAATTAATTTTAGTTATATTAAAATGATTCCGATTTTCTGTTGGACTTGGACATTCGTCATTATTTTTCTACATTCATTCATTCAACCAATTATTTCCGTATTAACTTTCCTAAAAGGGACGCTCTTCACTGGAACAGTAAATAATTATAGTTTTCCTGCTTTGTTTTCGGTTTCATTAGTATTGTATATTTTTTTGTTTCCAAAGGTCATTGTAACATTATTAGTCGGATTAAAAATACAAAATCCAGTGACAAATGATTATAAAGCTATTGGAGATTCATTTTTAATGAGTACGATTGCATTAGGTAAAAATAAACTATTTGATTTGATTTGATTTTATAGACGAAATTTTTGTTCAGGAGGTTTGATGAATGTCATGCCATTAATGTTTTCAAAATTAAAGCAGACAAGAGAGGAAGTAGATAAAATTTTGTTCGTTTAGAAAAATCGAAATCTATTCAATGTCCATTATTTATATTTAGATCATTGGCTTTAATGTTGCTTTATTTCTTGGCTTAACAACATGTGTTATTCTCAATATTCTCTGGTATGATACAAAAGAATTTTCATGAGAATTATCAGATAAAATGATTCATTCAATCACTAGTATTATTAGATGTTTTCATTGAATGATAGTTTTCTTTCTTATTTTGGTTTTATCAATGAAAATTATTGTTTTTCTTTCTCTATTTGATATGACAGACGAAAAACAAGTCTGTAAATCTTGAAAACAATGTGTAATCAAATACGCTTATTCTGACTATGAAAATCAAATCAATAGCTAGAACTTAATACACAAAATGATTGAATGATGAAATTTTTCTCATGGACAATATTATTTCATGCACAACGTTATTTTCTTTTTGATTGGATCATATGACAGAAATTGTTGATTCGGGCATGAAAAGATTTCTTTTTCTATTTGGAAGCCACATAATAGACCATTAGAAATATAATACTTGCTCTTCTCTGATGATTCTTACAGTACAAAAATATCCTGTTTTCCGTAGAAATGAGAACAAAAAAGAGAGGATTGCATTCTTCACAATCTCATTAATAGTTCCCGAAAGAGATGAAAGCCATGTTTAATAATCAAGTCAACATAATCTACAGTCGAAATGAGTGGTTCAAGAAGTTGTCGACAAAAAAAAATTTCTCAATAGTGTTGTTGACTATTCACACATGAATTTCAACAATTATAACTGTCGGTCTTGTACTACTACTTGAATTGAAAATGGTTAATTACTGGGAATTCAGGAAGTATGATGGAGTAAAAGAGTTACTTACCAGTTAGTAACTTTACCTTCTATGCTCATGTCTTACTAGTTATCGAAATCAAAATAAAAATGTAATAGTTAGTTGTTTTTCAATCGAATCCATCAATCATTATTCTTTATGTTATCTCAAGATTATTTGAAAAAAAAGTAAAAACAATCAAAAGCTTATATACCAATGCTTTCTCTATTATTGATTAGTACTATTTTAACTGCACTTTGCACGTCACATTAGTGCACGTCATAAAAACTACAGTCGTTAAAATCTATTCGATTGCTCATAGTTATTTCCATGTTTGTTAAAATTGTTTTCTGATTAATTGATTATCTGAAGGTGTTGGTCAATATTAGCAATTGTTCCTCAACTGAGCACATGTTTGCCAAATAATATGAATGAATCAATTCAATTGGCATTCAATCTCATAAATGAATCACAAATTCAAGGGCAATGTATTTATTCCCCTTCATTACAAAAGTAGACGCACACTTTTAGTCATAACTTACTTTTACATTTCAATATTTATGTCTTATCTTTTTGAAGGGCGGAGTCGAACGGAGAAATTTCAACAGTACCATTAAGCAAAGTTGGTTCTATATTCATTAGAACTGAACATCAACAAAAAAGTTAAAATTTCATTTTCTAATTAGATTCTTGCAAATGGAGACTTCCCATTTTTTCAATATGTTTCACTTATTGTTCAATTATTTATTGTAATAAGCATTTCCGTTTCATTCATGACAATGGGTTCAGCATTACATCATACAAGTAGGATGTCGATTTTTATTAAATGATCAATTAATAGTTACTTTCTTTGTTAGTCAAAGGCGTTGTCGATTCATTTTGGAATCCAACATTAGAAGTAGAAACAAGTTTAACAAAATATGGAAATGTTTTTCAATACATTACTGTTCGGAGGTAATTAATAAGTTATGTATTTTTTTTAGTAACAAGAAAGAACATTAAAGTAATGAGCATTTCCTTATTCTGCATAATGAGTATTTAATGCTGGTTCGATAAGCAATCGAGATCTATGGTATACTTCAATTATGCTCGTGCAGAAACTAAAATAACAAAAACATGCTACTCCCAGGCATGCTACAAAGCGGATGGGAAGGAAAGTGAATCGATCAATTTTTACTTTTTATAGGCGCGTTCAATCAAGTCTCGAGGAGTTGGTATCCACGAAAATAGAAAATTTATTTGAACTCTGCAGGGAAAACCTGAAAATTTTTCAGGAATTGGGGTTACTCCCACCCCGTCCCCGCTGTCGTTACATCCTTGATTACTTTACGATCAACACAGGAAGTTGACTAAACGTTGATATTAACAAATGAAACTATTAGGAAGCCGTCACAAAATTTAGTGCATATCATCTTGTCGTTTTTCATATTAATAATATATTTATGATAGTTCTGTATTTGTTCCGATATCGAGAACTATTCCAGCAGTTCTTTCAACTAAAACAGATTTCTGTCAACAGTACTCTCGTAGAGTTTGATCTCTGTCAACAGTTGTTCGATAGAAACTAGTCTATGTCGGTAGGTCACCCAAAACAAAGTGATACCAGTCAGCAACTCATAGCAATGGCTTCAAGTCGTACCATATCTATGAACTGTACAAATGTATGAAAATAAAACTAGTCGAAACTTTAGGATTCGATTCATAAAACTAGAATTTATCGTAGATTTAATCATCTGCTTGAGAAATTGACTCGTGTCTAAACGTGTTACTTAATTTCAAAGTAAACACATTTCTATGAATTCCATGTTGGAAATAAACTAAACACAATTAGTTGTCATGTTCTTTAAATCTACAACTTTAGTTCATTAAATACCAATGAAATCTGCTCATTTAGAGTGACTATCTACATGAGGAATTAGAAAATAGATTTCAGTGACGCATTAGAAGTAAATCGATCAACATTATAAATTTCTGTTATGTGCAGTTTACCAAAGATGATCCATGAATATTTCCAGTTTGAAAAAGTAAACCTAACTGATAATTTTTCATTCAAAAGTAGTTTTACTCGGTCTTCAATGGAGCTCACATTCCAAAGAGATTTTATTGCTAGTTTATGATGTATTCCATTCTTCTAGAATTCTTCAATGGATCTTTTCATTGGTTATCTTCTCAATTGTATTTGGTATTGCCATGAGTAATCCAAAGGTTGTCAACGAAAAATAAGACCAAGCGAAAGAATCAAATATTTTTTTCGTCATAATTTTGTAGGGCTTTAAAACTATTCTTGAACAAGCTGGAAGTCTTTTCCAAAACATTGAAATGGGTATCTTTCTGGCAATAATGATTTATAAAGTTTCGGCACCAGAATATCGGTAAGAATTTTCGAGTCTCATTCAAAGATTTCATTCATATGTTTAATTTTGTTCTAGTCATTATTTATTACCTTTTCAACTACCAAGATGGTTTATTCCTTTGCAATGGATCATTCCGATTTATTTTATTTTTGCTGTTATCTATGATATATATCATATACTTCGACATTATTTAAGTTAAATAAAGAGAAATGAAAATAAATAGATCCATCGATGTTTAGTTTTTTGATTGTTGTCATTAAATTTCCTATTGATATTGTCTCAATAATATATACTTTATTTCTATTGTTTCCGTATTGGTGAAATAGTTATACTCGTGTCTATTTTTATTTAGTTCTGTCTTGCAAATTAGATGTTTATATTTATTTCTTGTTTGTCTTCTCAATTGAATGTTGCGATATCTATCGAGAAAAAAAAACCTACCATAAATATATTTATTTTTTGTTGTCTTCAGATAAAAAAAATGCATCTCAGATTCGATGAATCATATGATACACAAGCTCAAGCATTTATTAAATGAATTTGACGACGGATATATTAATGATATTCCAAGACATTTTTCTTCAAACATCATCTTTCTTCATGGATAGAAGAAAAGAGTTTCGAAAATATGGAGCTTAGCGATCTCAAATTTACATTTGTAGAATGTGTAGAATTTGCATACATTTGATCACAAGACGTATGATGCATTCAAAAGAACTCTTCATAATACTTGCACAAATATTAGACGGTATAGTACATATTCCATGCTCTTTCTGAATAAGCTGATTTCGTTGAATTCGTCATCTATAAGCAATAAACAATGTTTCACCTTAAATTATCAGAAGATCTTCGAAGTGTTCTCTTTATTCGAATAGTTCGAAATACAATTACTAGCTTTTAATGGTTAGATTTTGTTTACATTTCCAATCAATCCATATAAAGATGAAAATGAGATGATGAAGATACGGATCTTTGACTGTCTGTACATCGTAAAAAACAATATTTCAACAAAACCTAACAGGTGTTGAGTGGACAGAAAGGATGGGGACGCATAGGACCACGAATCGGCCCATCGATATTTTCTCTGACAAA
>OENT01001009.1:0-61870 GCA_900239685.1 Rotaria macrura
GAGAGAGATAACAAATGACAGACAATTGCGACTACTGGTACGAGGTACTATTTGGAAGGGAGCACTTTCTTTCTCTCTTGTTTTTTTCCTTTCTGTTCTCTTCATTGTCCATTGATTTATTCGCTTTTGGCATCAATCCACCACTGCATTTCCCCCTTGCTTTTATTTTTCTTCTTCTCTCACACTATCAATTGGCCTCTCTATGTTTGTGTATGTACAACAATCGATTGACTCTGCGCCTGTGTTTTGTACTTTGTTGGCTCGTTCATATTTCCTCTTCTATATTACTTTTCTTTATCGATTATGTTTGTCGCTTTCTATGAACTTGAGCAAAGATAAGAAGATGGATTATAGTAACTCGTGTTATAGAATATTCAATTTTGTTTTTCGTATTATTCTCTTAGATATTTAATTATCGTGAAAGAAATAGAGAGTAGGTGTCAAAAAGAAATATGACAAATATTAAGTAGTATATGTTACCGTGTTTTTTCCTGTTTAACAATTTCTCACATCAGTCAGGAGTTTCTAGGTGTGACAGTGTTGAGAGATTGTGCATACATTTGAGAATAAAAAGAGAGCAGAGGATACAGAGAAGTAGGGAGAGAGAAGAAAGAAATGGAACAATGAACCTTATGGGGTACAATGACGACAACGATAAGCCATTCTGATCCGTCTGTTTGATCACCGTAGTTGGTCTCGTTTTTGAGACGACTATGACGCATGTGTACGTGTTTGTGTATGTACATGTGGATGCGTACGAACAGCTCGAAGGGAGAAATATGAGAAGAGTATACATGGAGATTTTATTCATTTTTACATCATTGGTAAATAAGCGATACTTTTTTTTTGGCAACAGCTTTACTGGTAGAATGTATTCATATGTGCATTTTATGAACTTCAAAAACACCATTTGACATAACAAGTACACTTTTGCCGTTTATTTTTAGATCAACTTACTTCGTTCGGTGATTTTTTTTTGCATCGAAAATTTTGCTTTCTTTGCTATTACTACTAATTGAGTACGTAAAAATTTAATTAGATGATTTTGTCTCTCTCTCTCTCTCTTAATAGTAACTTTTCATTGATCGATGCAACTGATGTATTTATTTTCTTTTTGTCCATGAATTATATTTACGTATGAAAAAAATATCACTAATTAGGAAAATTTTTATTTTTGTGGTTGTGCATCTCGATATCTAATCTATTTAAAATAAACATTTAATCATTTACATGGCAGACGAATATAAGATTTTTTACAGATTCGTTAGAATGACATATTCAATGATTGATAAGACAAAGAGAAAGTCTTCCGTTTTTTGAAAAGAACATTTCTATGCTTGTGTGTAATTTGACTTTTATTAAAACAACAACAAGTCTTATTTTGTTGGTGCACTCTAGTATGTCATACAGTGTAAATCACATGATAGATCACACACGTAATTCAATACTTAAAGTTCAAGATAGTTAGAAGGTCAAGTAGATTCTGATTAAACTACAGAATGAAAAATGAAGAATTTTTTGAGTATTTTATTTCTATTTGTTTATTGTTTTATTTCTAATTTTCTAGTTAGATAATGCAAGTTCGAGGTGTTTTACTCGTAACAATAGCTTTATTTTTGGGCATTGCTGCTCTCATACTTCATCTATTGGCCATGTGAGTTTGATTATCATAAATCATTCTTGTGTTTTCGCTTTTATTATTTTTATTATTGTTGATCAACATAAACAATTTCAGGTCTTCACCACGTTGGAAAATAACGAAGCGAGATCTTCTACCAGCAATGGCACCTGTTAGTTATGGTCTTTGGGACCGATGTGAATCAATGAATATTCCAATTATGAAACAAGGAATTGCACTTGGCTCACTTTTAAATGTTCAAATATGTTGGCCAAATCGTTATATGAGATATTCACCAGATAAATTTGATATATGTTATAATATGCGTCGCTCGTGTCCTTTTGAAAAGAAAGATTTACCCAATGGATGTTCATGTAGATATTTACCGTCGGCTAAAGCTTTGCAATGGTTGACAATTTTAGCAGCTATTTTTCTTGTTCTTGGTTTACTTTTACTTTATCTGAAAACCATAGCCGCTCCACAAAATGGTTCGTTGAGTTTTGTCCATCCTTTTTGCTTTTCTTTTACAAAGTGATGATTCGTTTCATTTTTCCAGATAGTGCACTTATTGTACTTAGCTACGGTCCATTTATTTGTTTTCTATTGACATTATTACTAATGGTAACTGGATTGATTCTTCTTGGTGCATGTAAGTAATAGGACAACTGAATACAAACTATATCTACTATTTACATTAAACTAAAGATCTTCGACGGGATACATATGAAGATTACTCGTTTCCATTAGACAGTATATCAAACAATACACAGGCATCATACAATTTTGATTTACATAGTCTCCGCAATTATGTGAAACATGGTAAAATAAAAGAAAACATTTGACACATGCATATATATATATATATATATACATGCATTTATGCACGTAATATCACGTTTTTATTTTTTTAAAGTAAAACTAAGTGATGAAACTTATGCAAGAGCTGAAGAAGAATTAATTAAAAATGCAAATACACATTATCATACAAATATTGGTCTTGGAAGTGTGTTTGAAATCCTTGCAACGGCTTTGATTTTCATTATCACTGGATTATCATTTTGGCTTGCTACAGCATCAAGAACGGAAGATATTTAAATTGGAAATTATTTAGTCAAATGTCATGTCTTCATATTGAAGAATGCTAACAATCATTATGCTTCTTTTGTATTTTTCGTCTATTCTTCTTTTTGTTTTCTCTCCTTTATATAACATAGAGATAACTACATAGTTTCTTTTTATTTCAGCGTAGATTCTTGTCTTTTACTTGCTTTTCATGCTTATTGAATTTTATTCGAGTGTTTAAATATATAGTAGATTTTTTTAAAAGTTTCTCTTTTGTTCTTGCTCTCATAATTGTGAGATGAGAGAAAAAAAGGATATTGAAGGTCCTGAATCATAGATTATCGATAGAAGAGTCATTTTTTTTACAGAAGAACAAAAAGAGAACTTGAAGAATATGATAAGAGTTTTTCGATATGCATATCGTGAGTTAATGATGGATAGCTAATTTCATATTGATTGAATTATTTCTTATCCAATTGAATTTAATTATTGCATAAATGTTTTGCCATCATTTAATAATGTATATTTAACATCGGATGGTATAATTAGGTCTTTTAGAAAAGATTATTCTATCGGAAAATCAGCTTTCTTTTTCTTTTTCTTTTTGTAAATTTTCAGATCGTTTTACGACAACGTTAAATAGTGTTTGATAACTTCTTTTTATCGACGAACTATATTTCTAGTTCTGTAGAATAAGAATTTACTTTGTTCAATAAACACATTAAATACTATTTCGATCTATCAAGTGAAAAGAGCATAATGAGAATTGAATTACATATTTTTTTTGATCAAGGTTCATTACATGATTAAGATCTAATGATTAAAATAAAAACGTCAATCGAGCGTAACTTTTTTTTGCTCCTATCAAAGATATTGTAATGATACGAGGTAAGAATGTTAATTTTTTGTTGTTAGAAAAAACATCCGCTATAAGAAAACAAGCAACTCTATTGACAAAGTCATTGCTGTGTATTGCTTCTTATAATCAAATTGCTTTTCTATTGGAAAAATAAAACTGTAATCAAATTTCAAATTGTCACGATCAATTAAGGGTAATCGTATTTTTGCTTAATACGGAAGCTATCATTCAATTGTCTCGGAATAGTCGGCTAGGAATTGATCTAAACTACATCGATTTTTTACAACCCAGTTTCATTTTGTTTGGCATTTTTGACTAAGAAAATCATGAAAAAAAATAAAAACAAGGCTTTTTTTATTGACTTGATTAACACTTTATACATTTCCATCTAGTATAATAGTTTTACTATCTTATTTCAATAAAATTCATGCAGAACGACAGACAAATCATCGTTAATTATTGCGTTGCAACAAGTTCTTGAATTTATTTTGAAATTGACATCATTTTATTTTGATTTGATCAATAACACTTTTGTGTTTTTAATTTTCAATACTCGAAAATTGATATCATGTTGAAAATTAAGAAGAGTCGAATTTTACAATTACCACTATACTCTCATTTCATAAGATGGCAACTTTTATGATCGAATGAAATATCATTTATGAGTCTATATGAATGTTTATAAGATACTCGTGATTAATACAGTTAATAGGATCCTCTATAAATTGAAGTGTGCTCCTTTGATATGAACAAAGTCATGAAATAATCAACTGCTTTTATTACAATTAACACAGGTCAGCCTTGAGAATAAGAGCAAACATATAATCATGGCGTAGTAGGCATGATTCATGCAACCAACACAATTATCGATAATTATTGATCTGCACTTCTATATAATCCGTCGACAGAACATCAATCAATGTTAATACTCTCACGAATACATAGATGAACATACACTATCAACTACAAGATTTTCCTGATTAAAAATGAATAATTATCGTTTCTGTGTACGAGAACAATTTCCAAAGCGGAACTTCTGAACTACACATACAAAAACGGTTGGCACACACTATAATAATTAAATATCAATATCAAAAATATATATCGAAGATTCATCTATGATATAATGATGGATTATGCATAACATCAATGGTGCACTGACAGAATCAGTATGATTGAATGTATAAACGAATGAAATTATAGGTCATTTACTGGTAATTACACAGAAAACAGATGTTATAACAGGATGGACAAAATACAAGCTTGGTGAATATTGTTTTTTTAACAAGCCTCTGATAGAAATAAAGCAATCACAATTGTTGTTGTTTGATAGATATCAATAATAGAATGGGAATAGAGCAAGAATACATGAAAATGCAATCGGTATGATTTTATAGTCTTATGTTTATGTTTATGAAGTAAACGCAGTTAAGTCAAAAACTATTCAATCTTTACAAGAGGAAAAGATATGGGATAACAGCAAGAAAATGAGATACAATTCTTTCTGATTTTGACCAAATGATACAATAAGGAGAATAGTCAATAAATATTGATGATCTAATTGTTATTCCATATTTTTCGAAAGAATATATTCTGAAAATAGCTAAACATTCGTGATTAATCATGATATATCGAAGCGATAATCGTGAGCTGGAACATGATCATTCATTTATCTTCTACAGATGATTCCTGTGATAAATCGTGGTTCCATCATCGATGATTATCATTCAGTACATCTATCATAGAAGTAGTTTTGTTCATAGAACCTTGAATAGTCGATTAATCACTTAATTATCAGATTTTTTTCTACATGAGTAAAAACGATGAAATAGAAAATTTAAAAATTTATAGACCACGCTGTTTTATGTCGTTGAATGAGATGAAAACCGTATAAGAAAATCAAACAGTTCATGTATTGAACTGGAAGTTTCTTTAATATACGGTTCATTTCTGAAATCAACTCACATATCTAGGTATTCTTTTGGTTAATTATCTAAATTAAAAAAAACGGACGAAAATTATAATGAGTAAATTTAGAACAGAGTACCCAGTGAAAAATGTTCGGTGATTTTAATCGAATTATTCTGCAACAAAATCAAAATTGAAATCGATTGAAAATTTTGATTTTCTTAGATCATGACCTAACCATTACTTGATATCGTTACTTATTCAGTATGAAATTTTCGGATTAAAATTGATTATTCCGCAGGACAATCAGGATTTTAAATCGATTGATAATTTAGATTTTGTTGCAAAATAATCAATTTTAATCCGAAAATTTCATACTGAATCAGTAACGATATCAAGTAATGGTTAAGTCATGATCTAAGATAATCAAAATTATCAATCGATTTCAATTTTGATTTTGTTGCAGAATAATTCGATTAAAATCACTGAAAATTTTTCACTGGGTATTAGTTCACAGTTAAAAAGTATAAATAAAAAGAAAATGGCTAAATCTAAAATTATGCGTGGAGTTATAACGTAGCAATGACAAGAAAAACAAACAGTGATAAAATCACATATCCGCGGTAGGTTAATAGTGAATTGTTCTCATTTGCACAAACTAACTAAGAATATGTTGGTTAAAAATAACTTCGATCGTATCACATTTAAAGTGACGTCTTCACTATAAACAGCATTAATGCATATATACAATTGCAATCATTCACAATATGAATCACCGTGGAAACAAATTCCATGACGAATGAAGAAGAAGCAGAAGATGAAAGGATATATACGATCAGACCATAAATCGTTCAGTGCATGAATAACAAGATGTTACTGATGCAAAAATTCAGGAAAAATTATATTTTATTAACTATATGTAAAATTATATGAATCTTACGATATTCGCTATGAATACATATATACTCTTTTATATCTTCTTGATCTTATTCGTAGTGAATAATTTGACAAAAAAAGAAAATCAAATCGTCTGCGTTATACCAAAACAAAAACTACTGAGATCAACTGCGCGTAAAAGACCAAGATATTTCATATTACCACATCGATATTCCCAGCGAAAAGTACTATTGCTTCATGTTTAATGCAACTATTAATAGTATCAATATCAATAGAAAAAAGTCAGATTGGTGTAGTGAGATTTGATTGGTACCGCACAATTCAACTTTGAACATGCTCTCACATTTATCTAACCGATGCATCAGTTTGTGCTGAAGAGCAGTTGATTTTCAGGTTGCATTAATGTTCCCAGCTCAATACATACGAGCCTATTCCATTAGAAAAATAATGATTCGAACGGAAATTCTCGGGAATGTATTCCAGCGACCCAGGTTGATGATTATACCAACTCCGTTAACGATCATGCAGGCGACCGTATTTCGTCGAAATGCATGGCTCAGTATTACAATCGTATTTCACTGTGGCTTACACTCTGAAAAAATAGGCTTTTTACGGAATTTAAAAAGGTTCTTTCCAGGGGTGATGCGAAAGGATTATAGCAGGGGTGGGGGTCAATCCTAAAATCGGAGAAAATGGAAGAAAAATATCAGATAGCTCTCTGGAAGGAAAAAACAGCTTATTTCTGATTTTTCTGACTTAAATCAATTGCTTTTAATAAAAAAAAACACAGAAATTAGGGAAATTCAATTTAAGCTGTCTCACCCTACATTATGGTATTTTGAAGAACAAGGAAGCAAAATTTTATTGTTGTATTCGACACACTAATTTTTTGATTTTTTTGAATTTCAATAAAAAAAACGAGCAGTTTCGCGCTTGGCTTTCTCCGGCATTGAGGAGAATTATATATTAGTTCTCCAAAACCGTAGTGAACTTCTTTGTAAAATAAATTCACCAACTTAAAAATGATCCATCAAAATTTTCGAAATCGGATAAAGTCCAGATCAACTGAGCAGGAGGGGGGTGGGGATGATCCCCCGCGCCTATTCTACCCCTATGGTGCCACGCCTGGTTCTTCCGTCGAGCACACTGGAAGAACCCTTTTGGTTTCAGTATAGAATTTTCAAAGGATCAGTTTGTAAGCTGGGAAACCTTTCAGGCAATGGGAAAAGCAGATTCTCAGATTCGGAACTCCTGGTGGATCCTCATACATCTAGGATCTGCTTTTACTTCTTGCTTTCAGGTTTTGTAAATCTTCAAAAACATATTTTAGCTTTAATACCCCGCCTTTTAAAATTCTATACTGAAACCAAAAAGGTTCTTGTGGTGTGCCCGACAGAAGAACCTTTTTCAGTTCCGTAAAAAACCTGTTTTTTTAGAGTGTATACGAAGGTATACAGTCGTTTCCGATCCCAAACGATCTTCGTCATAGATCGTATTTTACCGTAAATGATCGATGCACCACAAAGTGTAGGGTGGTCATCTATGATGATGATGATAAACAGCAGTTTTCTTGTTTCCGTAGATGATCATATTTTCCCGTAGACGATGCTAAGAAATACGGTAGTAATACTGTGCCATGTATTACACTGAATTACCACAAAATACGGTCAAGGTGGTCGTATTAAGTCACATATGGTCATTAACGATCGTGAGGATTCGACCTTGGGACTTTTTTCGACACTTGTGAGTTTCTTTTGTGACACTAGACAATTGTCACCAGAAAATTTTCTGTTGAAATACTGTTTACATGTTAAAGGGATTCCCAGCCTTTCCAATCCCATAAAATGCTACTTTCCACATCTTTTCTGTTAGTTAACGGAAATTTAATTACTTCTACAGGCCGAAGTTATCGGCGTGGATCGTGTAGTTAATGTAGAAAATAGCTATATACGTGCATGTTTAATAGGTCTATTGCTTTAACATAAGTAGAAAAGTACCATGTACGCTCAAGTTTGTAAAAAACTTTAGAATTTAATGTGCGCCATGTTACACTGTGATTTCATTTCAGAAAAATTCGAAGAACGTTATCCTTCGAAATCAGTTTGTGAGCGTTTCATACGATGCTATCGCTATAAGTGTGAGATTTCAAAGTACATATCAATCGTTTTCACGTAGAGCTGTGCAGGGTACACTTTTTTCGTACCCTTTATCCTAACTGAGAGAATTTTTCTTACCCTGAATCTACTCTACTCTGCAAAATGCTATATTTCGTAGCCTAATCCAACTCTTCAAGTTAGGGTAGGGGTACTTCGGAAAACCTCTTTTCTCATGAGCAGACTTTGAAACACAGACACAAACAAATTCACAGTGATTAGATCGAATATTTGCTAACGTGTGAGTTTAGATTACTTCACTCATCTTTCATAGTGAATTGCAAAATTAGATTAAGAGTTTTTCAAGCGATGTCTTTTTGTTTTCTTGATTCGCATCAAATAATCCAAGTTTTATTTCCAGCTTCTTTCCATTGCTAGATTTCTTCGGGTGTTAAATGATAGCCAGCAGACTTTCTGGGAGCACTTGAAAAGTTTTTTTTTTATCTGCGAGGTCTTCGCTTAATATTTACGACTAATCAAATAATTCAATGTTCTAACTATGGTGAATAGCCACTAGCAATAAGTGGTTTTCTATTGTTTCCAAAAGTCTTTCATCATATTTCCATCCATGTATGACATATTTTTGTATTTTCGATTTCTTTATGATGGAAATTTAAGTTTCTATTGAACTAGGGTTTACGTATCGATGTTGATGATTTTATTGAACTACTAGCGCCTACAAGATTATATGTTCAGCGAAGCACATTATTAATATGATAGGAATAGTTAAACGACCAATAAATTACCACTCTTTTTGAGTAAGGTAAAAAACAGGTACAGAAAAGGCAAGGTTATTTTTATTTTGGTGTGCTATGAAGCGATACTTTATAAATTACATAGCAGATACTATGCAAGGGTGCAATAAGCTTAGTGAAGCAAACACATGCTACTCGCTTGCTGTATTTCAATTGTTATGCATCTATATTCCTTTTTTCTTTTTCAGAAAACAAACTTGATTTTATTAGATCATGTGCGATACAGATCCACTACTAAAAACACAAGACCGACTCCCTACAAATGATCGAAAGGAGAATAGATTACGATCAATAATTACCAAGTATGATAAAATTCAATTTTAGAAAACTAAAAATTATAATATATTTTTGATGTAGAAATCTCAACTGGCTTCAATCTTTTTTTTTCAAGGATCGTGTCAAGAATTATCAGAATTTGGATGATACAAATCATCTTGAGAGAAATGAACCCATTATTGGATATCACCAACTGGTAAGTGTAAAAAAAACTTCACATACACACTGGTATATTGAATGTTCGTTCAATATTCTGACAGTTTCGGTTTACTGATGGGCTCGATCTTTTTATGATATGTCTTGGTTTCTGCGCTATCATACTGTATAGTTTTGCTTTCACAGCTCGTTTTGTTGTTTTTGGTCGACTTACGAGCAACTTCGTGTCACTGTCGTTCATCGATAAATGTCAGTTACAATTGGGTGCATGGATTCCTGTTGGCATTCTCAAGAGACTCCAGTGGCGTTCGGAACCGAACGTTTCCAACTATGATAGTTCAACAACGTAAGTAATGACTGAGGAAAAATTTGAATTTAAATTTTACTAGATACTTACTCTATGGTTTGTTCATTGGATCTCAGATGCTGTTTGAATGAAAGCTTAACCTCAAGTTCACTAAGGCCATCATCTACGACTGAGTTTCGTGTCAAGGTAGAACAGCAATTAAGCTGGTTGTTAAGTACGACGAAGCAATCTAAATTTCAACCATTAGTTAAGAAAAGAGAATTACATTTTGAATGTTTTTAGTCATCGGTCTGGTTGAAATCCTGTGTATTGCGGCTCGTTCTTTCCTTTTCAACATGGTTGCCAGACGCCAGGCCTGCCGCATACGTATTCTTCTCTTTCAATCACTCATGAAACGTGTAAGTCATATGTGTTCATGTTTGCCAATATGCTTAGGACAGGACCGAATAGAAAACCAACTCACATTGTTTTGTCAGTATTTCACATTGCTCGTTGGTCCCAAGAAAATTGTTTCTTCCGAGGTTTAATAATACCACACAAGTTTCTTTATGAAATTTGACATTTCCTAGCATGTCTACAAGCGGGTCTTAAAGTATTTCCAGCATTAAAAGCGATTTTCTCTCGTTTCTGGATAGGTAAAGACAAACGTTTCTAGGAGTAACGATTGATGTTGGTTTCATTGAAAATGTGTATCTCAGTCGTTTATTCCCTGAAAATATTGAGTTAGTTTTGTATAGGTCTAACTACTATGATAACATAATCATTTTTGTATCCAGTATGGGTAGTATCATTGTTTCACATTTTCTTCTTGGCCAATGTAGTCAAATAAATTCGTTAATCCGTTATTTTATTGTGTTCAGTGCTTAACTGGCATGGTTATTTACTTGAAAAAAAGTAAATACACTACCCAGGTGATTAAATCCAATGTCGGATCCGATCGGATTCCGGGTTGTGGAATCAGCATCGGATCCGACGGAAGAAACCTATTTTCTTATTTGAGTACGAATTAGCATTTAAACCCAACAGTAGAGGCCTGTCTGATCACACGATGAAATCCAATCGGATTCCGATAGTAGGATTCGATAAAATGCAACACTAGGGATCCGAATCAGGAATCGCAACCAGGAATCCGATGGGATTTCGTCGGATAAGAGAAACTCCGATAGAAACATGATCGGATGCCTGTCGGATCCGATCGGATCCTATGGTCGGAATGATTCTCCTGGGTACTTAAGATTTTATTTCTATCAAATAAATAGTGTAGTACCTGCTTGTTAGTGATGTTAATACTAAGTTCTATTATGAATACTCTAAGGGCTTGAACTTCGATAGGATAAAATTGAAAGACATAATCCTATAATAGAGACAGGAAAGAAGCTTTTCTTAGCATATGCCCTACCACACTTTATGTGGCTGTTCTCAACATAGTTCTTGTATAGCGAAACATAACAGTCAATCATCGAACACGTAAAAAATATCCGGGGATGGAACGATATAATCACTATGGCCATTTTTCACGAATACTCATCGACAGATTATCTTTAGAAATACTAGAAAAGTTTCAAAAAAGCACCTTGAAAAATCACCAGAAGCTGTTGTCTATCAATGACCATGGGCGGTGTGCTTAATAAATACTTGTACATCAAAACATTATTTAAAAAGCTGCAAGTTTCAAAAGAATGCTAAATTTTTGCAAAGGCTCTCTGAAAAAGCAAGACATACGAAACCGGATCCATTCATGCTTTTCAACGTTCATCAATAGTCACTAGGAATACACAACAAATTTTCGTCTATACTAGAATGATTAATATTTAAATATTTCTTCAAGTCCCCATAAAAGAATAAGAAAATAGCAGGATAACACTAAAAGCAGATTCTAGATAGAATTTCTCTCTCAAGCTTTCTACTTTTACTACTCAGGTCGAACATTCCGGAGCAGAAACGGCCGGTTCCGGGATATTCCGGCAAATTACTGCCGGAAATCATAGGATATTTGCAGGAATCCACACAAAAAATCCGGACAGTTTTAGACCGGAATACTGCTTCCATGTTCCACCGATTTCCAGTGTTTTCCTGTAGGATCCAGTGAGTTTGCCGCATATTTCCTACAAGATCCGAAGACCGGAATCCTAGTCATGGGTCAATACATATCGTCTACTCATCTGTTAGCTTTCAGTAAACACCCCATCTTAAACTGTGTACTATTTGCAAACGTCACTATCTCTTCTTAATGTTAGCGTATTTCCTGAAAGTTGTTGCTCAATAAATAGAGTGCCATCTGAAATGTTCATTTTTATCAAGCGTAATTTTAAGTCTATCGGCGTTCAGTATGTTCACCTTTTAGGGAATGAATAATCTTTTGAAATGTTAAAAAGAAAAGATTTTATCCTATGAAAATGCTCCTTATTTTTGAAACACTGAAGAACGATATTTAGAAACTTTTCAGGAAATACAGAATTTTTTCTTGCTCTGTACAGGTAACTGTGACCTCAACCCTCTTAGAATAACATTACTTACCCCTTGTGACATTGCCTCAGTTCATAGTTTTTGCAAACTTGATACACTCGACGAAATAGTTACAATCACCAAGAGCGACAATGAATTAAAATTTCCTATTTCCCGAAGTCAATCAGTACAAGAGATAGTTTAAGAAATTTAATTAAAGCAGAGATTCATTCAATCGTTTATTTTATCTTTGGACTAATTGAAAAGTAAATTAGGCTAAAGCTATTGGATCAACTGAATGGTCGGAAGGATAGTAGAACTCATGTTAAAAAAAGAACGTTTTGCCCACACGATTTTAGAAAGCAAAACTATTGCAGAAACTTTGAGAGCTTATGCACTGAAAGAAAGTTATCAGAACTTCACAGTAGTTTTATTGATGTACACTCGTATTGTTACTTTTTTTCTCGTTTATTTCTAGAATATTTCATATTACGATAGCAATCCAATTGGTGGAATTAGTGTTAAACTGTTCAAGTAAGTAGGTCTCTTCTAACATTTTCAATAGAAATCAATATGTAAATCTATTGTCTCACAGCAACATTAACAGTTTGAATAAAAGCATCGGTTTTGAACTCTCAATGCTGCTTGTAGCCCTGTGTTCTACTGTTATCAGTGCATGTATTACCTTAATCATCAACTGGAGATTATCACTTCTCATACTATGCACAACACCGTTGACTATTGCTGGATCCTATGCCTTTTCACAAGTACGCATGACATGGCTAATCATTTAAATAACTCGTACGATCTGTCATAGGTAATTGCTAAAGAATCTAGAAACGAGTTGAACATGTATTCAAGAGCTGGAAAAGTTGTTCAAGAAGTATTCAGTTCTCTTCGTACTGTACTTGCTTTCAATGCTGAAAAATTTGAAGAACACCGGTAAGAAACTTATCCACTACTGAGTCAAGTCAATAGACCATGAACCATGGTCATATGCATATTACATGACAATTATAGGTACCAAAGTCAATTGCATGCAACTTACTGGAGCAGTGTGCAAAAAGGTGCCGTGTTTGGTATTCTAGCAGCATGGATTTATCTGATAGGATACATAATTTATTCGATTGGTTTTACATATGGTTCGTTTCTCATGCGTCCTGGTGGAAGTAATGAACTTAGTTTCAGTGATCTTCTAGTAGTAAGTTATTCAGTTCAGAGAATCGATCTAAAAATGGAATGAACTCTCTATGATCGGGTAGATTGTGATAACTCTAGTGAGAATAATCACAAATATTGCGTTTGTTGGTCCTTTCTTTCAATCAGTGGAAGAAGCTCGAGGTGCTTTAACACCTGTATTCAAATTAATAGATGAGGTACATTTTTTTGTGGTACTCTGCCATCCTTTAGTTATTGTATAACATAGGAAGGGAAGTCAAGTTTAAATGAAATGCATATATCGCAAAATTCAGTTCCCTCCGAAGCAGTCATGGACATGAATGGTGATGTTCGATTTGACAGCATAAATTTCACCTATCCAGCTCGTTCTGATGTGTTAGTCCTAGAAAATCTCACATTGACGGCTCGTGCCGGTGAAACAACAGCTTTAATCGGTTTGAATGGCTCCGGTTTGTATCGCTTAGAAAAAAACACGTACTATTTATTGATTCATTCATTGTTTATTATGAGAATAGGTAAGAGTACATGTCTGTCACTTTTGCTGCGTTTCTATGAGCCTCTCTCGGGGTCCATTACGATCAATGATCATTCAATTACTAACTACAGTTATGAACAACTCCGGAAAAAAATTGGTGTAGTCGGCCAAGAACCTGTATGTTTCCTTCTTACACATAATGACTTTCTCGTCCCATATTTTTGTATTCAGATTCTTTTTGCTACAAGCATCTATGAAAACATTCGTTTCGGTCAAGAAAATGCAACAAGAAGTGAGATACAAGAAGCTGCACGTCAAGCAAAGGCTCACGAATTCATTATGCAATTACCCGATGTGTGCAACTGATCATCTTTCTCGCAGGCATATATCATTGTCTCTGTTTCTTTTCAGAAATATGATACAGTTGTAGGTGAACATGGTGTTTACTTAAGTGGTGGCGAGAAGCAGCGTATAGCTTTGGCTCGTGCTCTTGTCAAACAACCTGTTCTACTTTTGTTAGATGAGCCGACGAGTGCTCTAGATACCTTTAATGAAAAGATTGTTCAAGAAGCACTTGAACAAGCTTGCAAAGGTTATTACATGTTATTCTATGTTTATCATAACACACCTAGTTACTTATAGGTCGGACGACCATATTAATCACTCATCGATTGGCTGCAATTCGAAATGCTCATTGTATTTATGTGTTGGCTGGTGGGCATGTCATTGAACATGGCACACATAACGTACTGATGTCACAAGACGGTAGTCAATATCGTGAGATGCTGAAAAATCAACAAAGAGAAAAAACAGAAGACGAAATCGAGGAATCAAAGAGAATCACACAAGTAGAAGACGATGATCAATACCCAGCATGTGCGTAAATATCATTGACAGAAGAAAACTGTGAACGAGATCATTTGTTTTGACTAGTTGAACGTCACGGATCTCGTAGTCGTAGTGAAGTATTCAAGAAAGATAATGTAAAAGACATGGATACATTTACGTTGAACTAAGTATTTTATGTACAATAATTTTTTCATAGGAAGCCCCATCAACAAATCGTCAATCTATTATCGTACGGCTTTTGTTTATGAATAGTCCAGAGTGGATCATCATTTTGATAGGTTGCGGGGCCTGTCTTGCTGCTGGAACAAGTCAATTAATACAGGCAATTCTATTCGCAAAAACGATATCAGTAAGTTATTTTCTCGGAGAAGCACTGCTACTATTATCGTTATCTGTCCTCAAAAGGCATTTGGAGAGTGTAGTTACGACGAACAGTATCACAAAATTTTAAAATACTCCTGCTCATTTTTGCTTTTGGGTGTTATTCTTCTAGTCATTCGTTTTATTCAAGTATGTATACAACTGTCTAAGCGTTTAATAATATCTTACTCAATAGTGTACTGCGTTTGCTATATCTGGCTCCAAGTTAACCGAACGCATCTGCATTAAAGCTTTTGCACAGTATCTTCGTCAAGAGATGGCTTTTTTCGATAAGCCTGAAAATAGTTCCGGAGCTATTTGCAATCGACTTTCATCTGATGCGTTGGCTGTTCAACAAATGGCTAGTGTTCGCTTAGGCATCGTTTGTGAATCAATTGCAATGTTTGGTCTCGGTATTATTGTCGGATGCTTTTACAGTTGGCAATTGACACTAACTCTATCGTTCTTTATTGTCTCTCTGTTCATTATTGCTTTAATGCAAATAAATTGGCAAGTTCGATTGAATCAACATTCGGATTGTATTCTTGGATCAGCTAGCTCGGTAATATTCACTATACCATATAGATCGAAGTACTATTATTGAGACTTCTTATGTTTATAGCTGGCTGTTGAGGTTATTCACAATATGCGCACGGTCAAACAGTTGGCTATTGAGGCAGAATTTATTCAACAGTTCTCTCAGATGGTGCATAAAGATTTTGAGTTTGTTTTTCAATTCTTTTTCTTCTTTATTTTCTATAAAGTATTCTGTTTAGATTGTGGAGAGCTAATGTAACAATAACATGTCTACTAGATGGTATCTATTGGGGAACGGGACCAATTATTTTGTATGTTCTTTGTTGGCAAGCTCTCATCCTCATCGAACACCAACAGTTGAACATCAATCATGTCTCTATGTATACAAGTATAATCGTTGAAAATCTTTTGTTTATGCGTGCTTGTTTAGAGTCTTTGCCTACTACCTTTTTGCATTGGAATCTTTACGATGCATTATGACATTGTAAGAACTTGCAATGATTGGTTTCTCTCTCGAACATTATTATATCTAGGACACGCCAAATGAGTGATTCATTGTCAGCTGCTCAAAATTTCTTCGTTTTGTTCGATCGGAACTCAGCCATTGATAATACTTCTACGGATGGTCAACAATTAGTAAGTGTATTGACTTCGTACAATTCTCAACTCTGAATGCATTACTTTTTCTTTACAATTAAAAACTATAATAGAAAGATTTGAAAGGCGAAATTGAATTTGATGCAGTGAAGTTTGCTTATCCAACTCGTCCGACGTCTTATGTTCTGAAAAGATTTCAATTGATGATCAAACCTGGTAAGTTCATTTCTCACGTTTATCGTTTAAATCGTGATCAAGACTCTCTATTTGTCAAATTATAGGTCAGCGTGTTGCTCTCGTAGGTGGGTCCAAGGCAAATATTTTCCTTTTTCAAAATGATTGAATAATCTGTTTTTCAAAGGCGCCTCTGGTTGTGGAAAATCAACAATTATTCAACTCATGGAGCGATTCTATGATCCCATCAATGGTCGAATCGTAAGTTGCTCATTTCATAGTACTACAGAAAAGGTTTCTATCAGCTGTGGTCTAATGACCTCTAGTGTCTTGATGGTATTGACGTTTGTCAACTCAATATTCAATGGCTGCGTTCATCTCTTGGTCTAGTTGGTCAAGAGCCCATATTGTTTGATGTGACTATTGCTCAAAATATAGCTTACGGACAGGAGAACACTTCGGTTGAAGATATTATCGAAGCAGCCACTAAAGCAAATATACATACTTTTATTCAACAGTTACCCGAAGTGAGTGATGAATAACGTATGATATTTGAATTTAAATTAAACGTTTCACAACAGGGCTATGAAACTAGGGTGGGTGTGAAAGGAGGTCACTTATCAGGTGGTGAAAAACAACGTATCGCCATTGCTCGCGTTCTTCTACGTCGACCAAAAATATTGTTACTAGATGAAGCAACAAGCGCCATGGATTCGTACAATGAGCAGGTTCATTTTTTTTACGAGTGTTCGCTCATAGAATAGCCATTTCTGACATGTTTAGATTGTACAAGAAGCTCTTGAAAAAGCTCAAACCGAAGATCCAACTCGAACTTCGATAATAATTGCTCATCGTCTGTCAACCATACGGTCGTGTGACTTGATCTGCGTTCTCGACAAAGGATACTTGGTTGAAAGTGGTACTCATGAAGACCTGATGAGAAGACGTGGCGTCTACTATCAAATGATTCTGCAGAGACATTCTTGATTGCATTTGTTATAATATTTCTAAAATATATTTGACTATGCACGATAATGCAATATTCCTCTTAATAACATAAATAATTCAGGTACAATGATGATGGAATAAAGTGAAATTCGTTAAATAAAGACATTTTTGATGCAATCAAAGAAAACAGGAACTCCAAATATCCTATCGATTGTTTTTCATCGTATTTCAATAAAAGAACATGCGACGTATAATTGAGTTATTTGTCTAACTGATCATCATCAGAACCATGACACCAGATTACAATAATATTGAAGATTGACACTTTCATGATATCATAATATGAGACATACTTGATGTTGTTCAGCAGCAACTATATGAACCACTTCGATATCCTTTCTATATTTATAAATTAGAGGCTAAAAATTCATGTCTCTGCTTCTGAGAGTATGGTGTCCTACTTGAGTTGTTGGTTTGAATCTCGTGTTCCGTCTAGAACTGGTCTGATTTCGTGTGATTTCCAAGATCTTCTTTAAACTTCGGTGCGCTTCCTGGAATAAAGCACTAGAAACTCTCTATACTAAACGGTATTTTGAAATCAGAGACAAACAAGAACCATTTCGAATACGCAGGAAACTTACTAAAAACTAAGAGTAACGCACCTAACGTCACTGATTTCTTCATATATTCAGTTCCAGATCAGAGCATGGCAGTTGGTTTGAATATAGGAAAATTCAAGGTCATTGGGGGATGAAGCAGTGTTCTTATTAAAACCATTCTGAATTTTTACAACAAAACTCAAGTCATTTTCTACAATTAAGCGCACCTAGTTCAAAAACTCAGACATTAAGTCTTGTAAGATCAGATGGAATCGCACAAAAAATCGTGGTCTCAGATATCTAACATCAATTCTTACAGTAAGATTCTTCTTAGATCTTACTGTCACATAAGATTTTCTATAATCTTATAATCAGATCTGACAGAAGAACAACCCAGGTCAATCAAAACGGCCACCGTTACAGTATCGTAAACGGTCGTTTTTACATCGTATTCCACGGTTAAACGACCGTTTTAAGCCGTATTATGGCGTTTTAACAAGGTCAGTATTACGGACGTACACGGACACCGTATATACGCCGTAAAGCCTTCGTAAAGACACCGTAATACTATCGTATTCTATAGAACATACGGCCGTATTACTGACCTTGTTAAAACGGGATAATACGACGCCGTAATGGGCCGTATTTTCATCGTATACGACCGTTTACGGATCGTTCTGTTTGACCTGGGAAAAGCTGTCAAGAATTTTAGAGTAAAACTTGATATCAGATTTCTGAGAACACGATTTTGTGTACGGATTTTTCGTCTGATCTTACAAGGTCATACAAGATCAGATGCAGAATCTTGTGAGATCTTAATATCTGATTGTTTCCCTTGGCAGTAACTAGTCGCATGTCATGGGAGAAAATAGAAAACATTTGTGTCAAGGAACTGGATTCTATGTTCCCATGACTGGCAATGTTTTTCTTCGCAGAGATCACCCCCCCCCCTCACACACACACAACACCTTTCTTTCAGCTCCCATACAATTTCATTCTTTTCCTGAACTGGAGCTATCGACCTGAGACGGAGAAAATTTCCAAATACTATAAGGTGTCTACTTTATCTCAAGCTTTATCTAGCGTATTCTCAAAACAAAACATATTAATCATGGTCCAGTAAAATTATTCAAATAAAATAGAAAACGTATAATTTTAAGACAATGAATTGAGACTTTCATTTTTTCTATCAGTGAATCAAATACAGACCACATCCATAAGAGAATAATTCTGATTCATTCACGCTCACATCAGTACCTAAAATAACATCGACGTAGTCACTCAAACAAACACCTGTATAACCATTGGCACACCAAAAAGCACATCAGTGTATACCGGCCCTAATCACCATAAGCATGAAAAGAGCATCTATAAAAACCACACAAACGACAAATAAAACAACGTATTCATCAAAACAATATTCAGTGTCCCTCCCAGCAATCACTAATATACAACATATAGTTCATGTTGAGTCTTTCACTATAGGACTCAAAACGAATGGATTTCAGAACTGCAGCAAAGTGGCCACCGGAAAAGCGCAAACAGTATGTCACACAAAACCAATATCAAACTAGAACCAATAATTTCCTGAGTTAAATCTATAGGGACATAAAGTGGGTGTGCAAAGAAACGAAGATGAACTGATAACTTTCAGAAGAGTAGAAAAGGATTCAAATAAACATGGCTTATCAATCATAACATACATTCTTCAGAAGAAACCAGTGTTTCATCATTCAGCAAGCAAACATATGAACCACTCAACAGACACCTATTTTGCCTTGAACGCTATATTCAAATCATTCATTTTCAGAAAAATAGTGAATCATCCTAATCAAATGCCTTTGAAGTCAACGAACACCCAAGCAATGATGATTAATGCTCTTTAGTGTCAGCGAAAGGTTTTTCACAAAGCTTTAATGAAATTAGTGACCCTGGTGAGACATAATGTCAGCTTTTAGATTGTTGGTTTTGTGGGGTTGGCATAGAAATATTTTTCTTATGCTTTATGCCATTTTCTAAAACGAAAAATTCTATCAAGGAGCGAACATTTTTTTCTCACGCTATTATTATTGAAGACTGCATGCTTTGGATTATAGTGGTTACGATATTGTCGTATGCTGCGTGAAATATCGATCAGTATACATGTCATATTTTGATGATGATCAGACAGTCAGTATAGTATTAACACTCACTTGCACGGGGAACCTACGTGAACTAGGTGTAGCTGTACATACTGATATTTAACGATGTAAAAATACTTTCTGATCAGAAAAAAATCTGAAATTCATTCATCTGGATTTATTTACTTCTAGCAGGTGAATATTAATGCTGCTGTATGACTATTCGCATCCTATTTCCCGTGAATCGGACTTGTGTATAATGACTTGGAAATGACAGGATCTTGGTATGGTAAACATTCCAGAATTAGTCGTTTTTTTCCGAATGGTTCTCTGGTATTCTCAGCATGAAACAGCCGAAAATCTGCAGGAAAATCTGGCAATTGTCAGGCCATAATGCTGCTTCAATTTTCTGTTGATTCTCAGTCTATTTCGACTGAACCTGACCCTTACTTCTCGGCACGGCTAGGCGAAAAATCTTAGTAGAACTGTCCATGACATGACGTTACCTAATATTGTTAAAAAGGGCGCCACACACTGGACTTGAAAGTCTAGTTAAACCCATAACTCAAAGTATACATTTAATTTTTCTTGATAGTTGTGTGCACACCAAAGATGTCAACACACGTATACCTAACAGATCAAAACAAGGCTTATCCTCATATTTGCATTAACATCGATGCTTATCAGGCATGACTGTAAGTAACTGTATATTTATGCTGTAAAATATATAAATTACAAATAGCTGGAATGGATTCTATTTTGATGTCACCGTTGATCCATAATCATTGATGCATACACAGCTGAAGAATTTTCGAACACTGTGTTTTTAAAAAGACGAAGATCACATGAATAAAAAGAGTTTTTTTATCTAGTGGTGTATGTACACGGTCGAGATCAAGTATCACACTGTACAGTTTTATATTGTGTCAGTGGTTTTTATTGAGCTGTTCAAAAGAATTTGACTGCATTGAATAGTGACTTTCCTCTCGTGTGCTTTCAATTGCGAATTACTCATGAATCTAATCATTATCATATCATAAATATTTAATTCTTCTTTTTTTCTTGGAGATTTGATTCAATTTTTTTCTGACTTCAATATACTTTTACAAAGTCTTTATGAAACATGATAAATATCGGATTTGATTAATTTCATGTCTTATTCATGATCATAGAGCAACATAAGACGCCGCCTTTAATCATTGTGTTCGATAGTGAAATCATTGAAACATTCTTTGAGTTAACGTTCAGTAATTATTTTAAATGGACATCATATCATACGAATAAATTTATAAACTTCACACTGACTCGAAATTTAGAACAATTATCTTTGTGAAAGTAAAAAAAATACTTATTTTACTGTGTTAATTGTTAACAACAATATTCAATCTGAGTCCGTTTGTTTCTTTCATAATCGACGGTTTAGATTGACACTGATGAGTGAAAAAGTTATATGAAAGCAAATCTTTCGAATTTAGTTTTGTCTTCCAGAGTATGATATTCAAAATAAATAATAGTATTCTTTCATGATAAATTATTTTAAGAAGAAACGAACCAAATTTTAATTGCGACAGACTATCTTAGGAACAAGTATAGAACTTGTTTGAATAGTGATGGAACTGATCTGATGATACTGCTAAACAGTATACGTTTTCAGGTAAAGATACATTCCAATAGAAACCAGTTGGAAATGCATAGAAAAGCATATGATACTTTAATTTCTTGATATGCCACGTACAGATAAATGCGGGAAGATTCGTTGAAAATATGCCACAGCCGATGGAGTCATTTTAGCTTCAGGTTTATAAGTACCAGAGTTATTGTTAACGAGCAAAGTTTCTCCGTTGTCTGTTTTTATAAATTCACCAGCAAACCGTACGTTGGAAGAACGCTTAGCAAGAGCAACATGTTTACTCAATAATCGATAAGGAACATTGAATTTTGTGAATGGAATTGGAGCAAATACAATACGACCATCACCGAGTAAGATAAAATTATATCTTCTGTCGCTTGGAACCTCGTCGATCAATCTCTTTTCGTTGTATAACCTTAATGTAGGAGTAGCTTGTATTTGAGATCTGCGCACAATCCAAATAATTGGTCTAGCACAAAATGTTTGATGTTGTAAATGATCCATTAACGTTGGATACGCGACTGGGTGTAAGCAAATGGGTAAATAATCATCAACATCAATTGATGATTGAGAAATTTCCCAAATAGGATTTTCATTCCATAGAATTTTGCATAGGCGACCGAAAAACATTGTCGGTAGATACACATATGTTTTTATATGAGGTCCAACTAGATAAAATCAATCAATTAATCTATATATATTTTCTTATATATTATTTTTTTCGTTATAATTCATACCTTTCACGTTGTCGTAATGTTTCCCGCGACGAGGTGGAATCGATGGCTTTTGACGCCAATTACTATAAAAAATCGGTCTCGGCTGAATTCAGCAAGAAAATAACAATGATATTCATGCATGTAAATTTAGCATTAGTATCATCTTACTCGATCCGGACCAGGCACAACAAAGTCATCTTCTGATGTTAATTGATGTCTTACGCGTGATTTAAAATCACAGAGATCACACAAACAATATCTTGATAACAATAATGCTAATAGGATCAAGTCGAATATCTATAATTGTGTATAGATGTCTTACCAGCCAACTCGTCGTTATACTGTTATATGAGGAAGTATTCAGTAGCAATCACTATTTATTGCATCCAATTTCAATCAAAATCGATGATAAGATAAAGCGTATATTAAATTCAATGTTTTTGTGTAGTCTACTATTGAATATCATCATTTCTTATTTGAAATGCATTGCTCGTTCTGTCCTACCAATAAACGAAGCAAAATATGTTTGATTGCTAGATAATTAAAACAGCGATGTCTGACAATGTAAGTAAAAAAGAAGGAAAGAGAATGTATACGATTTCGAATGTTAACATGTTTTTTGTTGCTGCGGTCGATTGTTGCAAACAACATTCGATAAGTGTTTTTAAAACTATTAATAATAGGCATGCTGGTCATGATTTTTATAAGAAATATAAATAGATCTTGAAAATATGTAATACTCTCAAGTAGACTGGTTTTTTCAAAGTTACCTGTAGAATCGTAGTATGTTTTTTTATATGGAAGAAGTCGCTATGTAGACATTTTTGTTGGAATTCTTACTTAAAAACTAAAAAAGAGGTGTATTATTATGTCAAGAACAGATCATAATTGAACTTTGTGATTTGAAATTCATTGAAGACAATATTGGATAGTCGCTAGATTGGTTATACAAAGGAATATTTGCACAAGAACAGAAGCGAAGAAGTGTACTCAATTCCCTTCTCTTACTGCATCACAACACTAAAAGCAAATATAATTTCATAGATGCAACGAAGATTAAGTATAATCTGTTTCTAATCAAACTGGAAAGTACAAAACATTTTTCATTTATTAGAAAGTGAATTCTAATTTTCTTACACATCAACAAAAATTAAAAAAACGTATCTACATCTAGTTTTTTACAATAAGGAAATGAAGACTTGCTTGTCAATCATTTTTATCATAGAGTTTATTCAATCATGTTTTGCTATACTTCGACATTGAAGCATCAACTCTAAAAAAGAACAGCTCTTACAAGATCATTACCGCATAAGTGAAAAATATCCTTGCTTTGTTGTTACATCAGAAATATAACATCAATCAAAACAATGATACTTGCATTACATGTTTATCTTCAGATTGTTTAAAAATTATTTTTAAGTTGATAATTACTTTATGGGTCCCAATCAGGACTACATTTAAAAAAGTCTATACCATCTATTTGGTTATATCAAATGAGCCGTTTATTTCTTGGCCAATTTACTTATGTTTTGAATAGATAACACAAACAACAACTAAAATCAAGTAGCAAAGATTTAAAACTATCGATTGGATATCATTTGAATGATCTTCCATATCAACTGATATACCAAATACATATGCAATGCAACACTCTCATGACTAAATGTCAGTATCTATCTAGAAGAATAAAAAGAAGATATAGAAATGAAACTAATTAGCTATAGTTAATTGGCAACGTCCGAAACAAGTTGTCTGTAAGAATGTGCTTCAAAATGGAAATATATCAATCTTCCTTTCTTGAATAACCATATCCCTCGTGCTGATATTAGGGGTGGGACATTGTATTTACTTTACAAAGTAAATACGTAAATACAGTATTTACTATTTACAAGTAAATACTAAATAAAGTATTTACTATTTACAAGTAAATACGTAAATACTGTATTTACCATTTACAAGTAAATACGTAAATACTGTATTTACCATTTACAAGTAAATAAGTAAATAAAGTATTTACTTTACTGTATTTACCTTGACGAAAAGTAAAATAAATGTGCCACCCCTAGCCTGATATTGCTCTTAAAAATCAATATTTAGGAATATCTTTAACGAATTTAATTTCATAATATTTTATCTAACAGATAAGAGATGCTTGTTTGTAAATGGATGACTTACGTCATCCACATTCTTGCTTGCTTTAGTTGATTTTATCGAGAACAAACAACGGATGACATTCAAAATTAATACTTGTGTGACACATGTTCAATTCAAAGGATATGGGTCAGTAATATTTAGACATTTACGCACATTGAAATATCATCAGAAAAAGACAAAATCAGATAGTTAGAACGAAAATTAGATATGGTTTCAGAATAGTCGTTGAGACCTTTTGATGTTCATATTTTTCAAAAGAATAAAAGTAATTTTTTATATTATGTGAAATCGATTTGTTTCTATCACTTTGAAGTAGTCTGCATGACGATTCATATAGTTTTAACTTTCAATTGCTGTAGCAGATATAATTGCTTGTCAATTTAACGATTACAGCAGCAGCAAAGCAATAAATGATTAAAATATTCTCTCCAATTATTCAGTACGTTACCGGGCATTTTTCAAAAACAAGTGATCTTTTTAGTCGAACTTCGGCAATTAAGTTGCTAAGAAAAAATAAATAGAAAAGAGATCGAGTATTTTTACCGAGCAATCTTAGCCCTTCAAAGTTGCTGAGTGAAAATAGTTTTCTCACATTTTGAATTGAAGTAGCATTCACTCGAAGTGCATGACTTAATTACATAAAACAGCGTAAATGGATGTGCTTATTCGTCTTTCTTAGCCTTTGTATTCTCAATGAGCAAAATTTGAATTAAAAATTTAAACAAAATGGCTAGAAAGAAATCAAGACTCATCAGACGTACAGTATGAAATCTTTCTAGATAGAGATCAGTAATATAAATGAAATTCATGACATATATTGGATTGGAATAATTGAGATGAAGGTGTTAAAATCGAATTATTCTAATGGAAACACTTTGACAAATACAGCTATGTTGAGAAAAGCAAATAGTTATTATTGATAGTTGATTTCATGGAAAAACTTATCGGTAAATATCACATTACTCTATAGATGCCAATCAGTAAAAGTTCGCTCATAATGAATACAACAAAAAAAACGAATGCATGTCACACTGTAAAATATCAATATATGGATCTAATAAAAAACAATCAATACAAGATATCTCCTTGATGACAATGAGCAAATCTTTTCGAAGAAAATCAAAAGAAATTGGTTTTGTGAAAGTAGTACTCTAAAATGAATCAATGCTAGACTCAGAAGTTCAAGAGCTTTATAATCAATAATATAGCTAAACTTTTCAAAAAGATGCCGAAGTGAAACTAACAACGAAAACACTGAAAAAGATGAAACGTATCCCTGAAATGAACTGTAATTATTACAAGGAATTCATGAACTTTATTCAGTTTTGATATGCAATCTTAGTTCGACGCTTTCCAATGTCCTACAATAGTGCATAGATGCTAAGCCTGTATTGACCAAATCTATCCGTAACACTCATGAGTAATCTTTCTCCTCATACTCATTTCAGTGCGCTTATTCTATTTATTTTTTTTGTGTTACAGGGACGCGGAGGAATAAAGACATTAAGATGATTTATAGTCCTATGAACACAAAACTAGACCGTGATAAGCTTGGTGTATTTAACTCCAACAACAATTACTGCTATTGATAAATGTCGAAAATAGGATTATTAAAAAGTTGACATCGGATTGTGTAGAACTATCTTTGACACTAAATGAATCGATTCTATGTGAGTACTACTCAAATAATGTTAAATATTTATGTCATTGTAAAACTATTCGAAAAATTGCAGGTAAAAGTGCACAGCTTAACCACAATCGTTTCCATCCCAAGATAATATATGTCAATACCAAATTTCGTCCCGACTTCCCTCGTTAATATGAATGAAGAGTGTCATATTACTATTACTTCCACTTCCACTTACCAAGGTAACGGTAAGTGTTTTTATAATTGAAAAATAATATATTTAACGGTGTTCAGTAATTAGTTTACTTATCAATTACTTCTTTCTACATGATAATCTTTATCGCCTACCACTTACTGGTGCGTACTTACTATTACCAGGTAAGTGGTAAGTGTCTATGAATTATCACTTACTTGGTAATGGTAAGTGATACTACTTACCACTTGCCAGGTAAGTAGTAAGTGTTGTAACTTACCACTTACTGGTAACAGTAATGGAAATATGACACTCCGAGTATAAATGTTCCTTAAAAGGAGACTCACGTAAATTCACAATTAACCTCACTTATGATTAAGAGACTTTTCTTATCAACCACTGAAGTAAGCAAGATACATAGGACAAGCTTATGTGAATAAATTTTAGTATCTACCGATACATGCAGAACAAAATTTCCACTAGTTTCTGTCTACATACTCGAATTTTCATTAGGGATGTCAAATGTAGAATGAATACCACTGAATAGTACATAGAATATCGACGAATCTTGCAAAAACTGTGGTCTTTGTTCGAAAATTCTACATATTGTGAAGGTTGACTGTTTCAATAATTAGCTTGTAAATTTATTTTATATAACTACAAATCGTGTCATACGTAAGTTTGATTTGAATGTCAACGTCAAACGTGAGGAAAATAAAATAAATGAAGAGTAAACTTTAGTTTTATATGATTCGAATATCATTGACTCACAAAAACTAACTAGTTCTTAAATTTTGATGAAGTATGACATATAAAGGAGAAAAGTCAAACAAAATGTCTATTTAACGATGCAACATTAGTAGAGCTTCTAGTGCGTATGCGTTGAATTTTCAATGATCTCAATTAAAGCTCTTTCATTTTATAGAGCAAAAATTTGAGTTATTCTTTGTTCACTTATCATGTATATATAACCTTTTATTTATAATGATAGAAAATTTGATTTATCTTCATCATCATCATTGTATTCACATGAAACGAGCTACCTCAAATGAAATATCGTCACTAATAAACATACTTATGATTACAATTAAATAACATTCAAACAATTGTTTTTCATCGATTCTTGACTAGAATGAATTCCTGTGAAGATGATAACTCTGGCAATATAACCAAGATTTCTTTCTTTCTAGTTGTTTATGTTTCACTTGACTAAAAGAACAGTTAGCAGTAATCTACTTAGATAATAAATCATAATTTGGATTATTTTTTTTTTAATTCTAATTTACAAAATACATAACCGAGTCGAGCACCCGATCACCCGACTTTGTAAAGATGGATGTGTGCGAAACGCAATCATCTTTGTCAACAATAAATTAAATTAAATTTTTTTATAAAACAAATAAGACAGGCAACATAAGGTGAATAAATACTAAAAGGAATAAAATCACAATTACATCATCAAATCTATTTTTCAATCAGGGAAAAATTTTAAAAGAGAAATAAACTCCCAATCATAGTATACAACAAATCGATCAATTATCAAACGATTTAGAAGAAACAAATTTTCAATTTCAACAGTGCAAAAACAATCATATATAAGCATTGCATGTTCAAGATGTCATAATTGAAAGTGAAGAAGAATTCTAGAATACCAATCACATTCTAATTATATGCCAGAAAACGTTGCTTATAGTATATTTAATGAAATTGTTCATCATGTTCAACAGTTATTGAGTAAGTACTTTTGTTGGGTGAATTTTGTTCACAATACAATGAATTCGCCGTCTTAATACAATTTTTGCACGATGAGGATTGATTTAAATACGTCCAATGCCATCTTTGCGATAATGATGATGGCGAGGTTTGATTGTCTGATTCATTTGAAAGTAACGGTGTATTTCTGAATCCTGTTGAGTCTAATCAGAAGACATATTCATAGTCTCAGTTAGACATCATTTCTTTCCAACAATCTCAAGTCGATTTCAGTCATGATCAGACTCGAGTGTGAGCTTTCAATCAATCGAACGGAAGAGTGAATTGAAAAGTATTTCTCCGATTTCGACTGGCAACTATAATCTTCACATGTTTCCTATATTACATGTGATGATACGAATATATATCCGAAATGTTTTTCGGGTTCTAAAGACGTTATTTTTACACATGCTTTCTTCTAAAATCAATTTTTTATCTTATTTTTGTATAGTTATAAGAAAAAAGCAGAGGACAACTCACTGTGTTAGTCCAATATATACAGAGAGAATACTGATCCACAAGTATGTTAAATTTAAAACTTATTTTGGAATAGAATTCTAAAAGAACAATTATACAATTGTTGCATTATAAGTCAACGGTCCAATGCTGCATTGTGTAATAAGAAAACCTCCTTGGGGCAAGATCTTGTAAAAGTCGCAGTTATCTGACCAGAATAAAATTATCACCATCGATAGAAAATTCTCGAATATAAAAGCTTCTAGTTAAATGTTTATCAATCACTACTATTCCTTATGAGGTATTTACTAGTATGATAGAATCGTTGATGTGATGGCCTTTGATAGTGAGAAAATTTAGATTTTGTTGTACATCTTGATGGATCATGTACGACTTCAATAAAAACACGACTTTGATCGATGTTATCTTCGACATTAGTAATTTCGTTTTTCAACAATGTATCAATACTTGGTAATTTCAATATATTCCTTGTTTCAAATGACATTTGGCCAATATTCTGTGAATCTTGATGTAATTGTTCACGATCTATTTTTCTTAAAATGTTTGCATCTCGAAGTTCTTGACGCAAAACACGTGTAAATTCAGCAAGAAATAATGAATCTTCAACACTCAGAGATAAATGTGGATAAGTATTTCGAATCTGTTCAATAATGCACTTCGGATCAGCTCGACTTTGTTTTAAACACGATTGAAGCTACAAGAAAAAGCAATAGACTCTTGAATGAATAGTCTATTGGTTCATAAATTCACTAGTCTCAATGGTGATGATGATTGACTATGACGTGGAATTGATACTGAAGAACAAACCAACTGTTGTAAAAAGTTAATAAGTTCATTCTATGTAATTAGAATTTAAATGGAGAAGCCAATGAATGAAAACTAGATATCATTTGATACTCACAACTTCTGTATTGAGTGTTGCTTGTGAATCTAAGGCTGTAGTTTGCAATTGTATAGGAGGATCATCAGGTTGACAATTGAATTTTTGTGTCGCAGAGTTAATAAAAAGTAAAGGAGTTGATGGATTTGGTAATAGTTGAGAAATGTGATGAATTGGTTCAACTGTGGATAATTTTTCATCAGTGCTATTTAACTGTTCGGTTATTTTTATCTGCGGAGAAACATGACTGATCGTTGACGATAACGGTTGTGAATGAACTGACGAACTATGAATCGACGATGCTAAAAATTGATCAGCATGAATGCAAGCGGATTTCGATGTCGAATCTGAAGAAAAAGAATGATAATTATTTTTTAATCAGTATTCATAAATAACAGTCAGAATATGAAGGAGATACTTTGTTTAGATGTTGGCTCAATTGATAATGATGATGATGATGATGATAGCTGCTGATTCTCGTGGACGATTAATTTTTCTTCAGAAAGTAGGGATCTTTGTCGTTCAACAAATTTATCAGGCGTTGAAGACAATTGGAATGGTCGTGTAATTGAAGATATTGAAGACTGATGATGTGTCAATATGGCAGGTTCATCCAGTTCGGTGTTCGTTTCAGAAATAATACTCCGTGTAGGACTTTCATGTTGATTAAGGATATGTAAAACAGATTGTGTTTGATCGTGTTCATATTTGTTGATAACCGACTGATTTTTATCAGCTTTATTCCAGTGAGATGGTTGTTGTTTTTCTTTAGAATCAAGATCTGAATCAAATAATTTCCTTGATGTCGATGATGCTACTTTTATAATCTATATTTAAAAGAAAACGAATACGCGATTTCAACTTTGTGTAAATATTTTACTGATGTCATGCTTTGTTTTGAATCAGATATAATCGAGTCAGCTGTATCATTCTCTGTAATTAAATTACTTTCTGGAGCTTGTAATTGTTTTAGAAGAATTTTTGCAATAGAATTTTTAAGTATTTGTTGTATTTCGTTGATATTTTTTAGTTCATTATTTGTACGATTAGAATATAATGATGTTACGGGTATTCGAGACTTTTTCATCGTTGATGGTAAAGATTTACCAAAAAGTAAAATAAAATCTTTGTTTGATTCTAATTTGATACTTGTTGTTTTCATTAGTTCATCAAAATGGCTTAGTCTATAGTTCTGTAACATTTGTAAACGTTCCTAAAAGACATTTATTCTAATGCATTATAGGTATATATATATATATATATGTATTGTATCGGATAAGTCATAATGAGAATGGTTCACTTTATTTTTCTCTTCTTCTATAGGTTAGTTTACAATTTGTTTCCGCTTTCTCTGTGTACAGACTTTATTTTCTGAAATTTAATTGGATTATTACTTTTTTAAAGATTTCTTTTGTCCTTGTGAAATTAAACACAATTAACATTTTTTCAGAAGTCTACTTGAGAGAGCTTAAAAATTCCTGAACGATATTGTCAGGAGAGAATAATCAGACGGTAAAATATGTATCATAAAAATTTTCCATGGGAAATCAATTCGTAAGTTACAATCAGAATAAAATATCCAATAATACTATTTTCTACAGTAAAACAAACGATAATAAGAAGTTTTAATAGAAAATATTCTTCTCATTCCAAGAAAAAATCAAAGATATAGAAAACTTCATCCGTTGAATATTTCGTATTAAAATATTTTACATGTACATAGAACAAACATCTAACTCACAGGAATTAGATGTAGAGAGCAATAGATACCGAATAAAATTTCGAATGGTATCATCATTTGTGACCTTGACCTAGATTCAGATTTCATATGTCTTGAATTCATCCACAAAATAAAACTGAAACGGATTGTTTCATATGTGCTAGATGTCCAGGAAGTATATTTCCATTGTTTTTCTCTCACCAAAACACCTTGTTTTTCTTGGAGAATCTTTCTTTTCGAATATCGTTTTGAAATTAAGCACAAATACTTGTTTACTATTGCTCTTAACACAAAATGTCTGCACATTAATAGTCATTCCCTTCTTTAAAGTCTAGAATTTCTATTGTTCATTAAAGCCAAGTTTCGGTTAAAATGTTAATTTTATACTTCGACTATTTCTTCTGATCAAATAGTCCAGTAAGCATGACATCAGGTGGAGAAGCTATTAGGTGAGTCAAAGTAGAAACGTTTCTTTTAGCTCACTATGAAAATTCAACAGCATTTTGAAACTAATCCGACAGCTTCCATACACATGATACCGCAGGATTTCACTTGGCAAGATAATTCAACAAATATATGGTAGCTTGGCCATTGCATGCAGACAGGACGTGTATGCAAAAAAAATTAGTATTCATCGTATACTAGCGAATTTGTATAATGCACAAAAATATTTAAATATATTTGCAAAGGATGGGAAAAGTTGTTTTTATATGCAGGAAACTTATTTAGTATTACAGTAGGCACACTAGTTGGACAAATGACAGTGGGTGATTTTTTAGCACGTTTCATGAAATCCGTTATAACGTTGAAAAGTTTCTACATCAATAGAATCAAGGAATCAGTTTTATTTCCCTTCAGTTGATTATATGTACATGCTGCAAATTAGAAACTTTTATTGAAAACATCATCACACAATCTATGTTGGAGACAAATCGTTTTTGAACTGGATACTGTATCATCGATGACTTTGATTATGATTTGAATGCCCCAATGCTTTTGTGTACAAAAAAATCGAATAACTTATTTACTTTGGAATAGGATGAGTTATTGACTAATCTATCTATTTAGAGCAGTCTTCACAATTCTTTGAAGTCGTTTAGAGTGTCTTAAATTTTACGGATCTGAATTCTCGGGACCATTAGTATGTACTTGCTGATTACATTCTTCTTTTTCTTTTTATTGACAAGGATTACATGTTCAAAAATCGAAATAGTCTCTCGTTTCGAATAATAATGTCTCAATCGAACAACCAAAAAGCTATCAGATTTGAAAAAAAAATAAACATTCATGATGGTTCATCGAATAATTTACCCAATTTATTGCACAGATTGATTCTAATTTATGAAGAAGACAAAGACAAAGTAAAAAATAATTCTTTTTTGTTCCATTTTCTACCAAAATACTAAAATCTTCTTGAATTATACGAAGATTTTCATGTAACCACATCGATATGTATTCATTAAGTATATAATTAAATAATGGTTTTTCTATGAAATCAATAGAGATTATTTTGTTTTCCTTATTTTGAAATTTGTTTACAAAAAGAATTCACTTTGAGGAAAATTGCTTTGAAGAATATGCTCAATAGCTGTCATTGTGTAAACTATTGCTCGGTTTGAAACAATGGAATCATTTGTAATTTCTACTGATTGTTCATAAGATATTTTACATATGCAACGAATGAGAGATATTAAATTTTGTGCATGATTTTTTCCATTACGTAATAATGTTTCACGTCGAATAAGATCTTTATACATATTTGCTTTTAATCGATCTAAATAATTGTTCACTGATAAAATAAAATCTGTATCTAATTTTGTTTGTTTCATTGAAGTATATATATCTAAAGAGAATGTAAATTTCTGGAAAACATTATTTATCATATACTTGGCAATTTTGTGTATGATTGATCAATTAGATCATATAAAGGCTCTAAATCGATTTCGTGCATTTCGTTGCTTTGACCTATTGAAGTTTGGTCCTCTGGGTTTGATCCGTTTTTACTTTTTTCTGACACAAAAACAGTTGCAACATTCATCGCATGCTTGACTTGTGATGGTATCATTTTAAGAGGTGAATCTTCAAGTGTACTAACGGATGGACGATTAAAGTTAATTGATAAACAACTGTGTTTATTTGAATAATCATGCGAATCATTGAACTTTGAAATATTGGATATCTTACAAGATAATACAATGAATATAAAAAATAAACTTCTTACAATTGTGAATCGTTTTCTTTTCGCATCGAAACCAAGTAAATTATGTAGACTAGAATTCTTTTACAAGTCATATCCTTGGCTTATACTGTTGAGAATGCTGTAGTTTTACAATATTTTATTAAAAGAACGACTGCTATTGAAATTTTTGCATGACGATAGACCTTAATGAGAACACTCCTCGTAATAGATGGATCACATTTTTTTTAAACATTTGTTCCTGTTCTGGAATCAATGCATTCAATCTGTTGGTTTAAAACAACGATGTCCGATCTGCATTTCTTACTATATTCTTCATATTTTAGAATAATCGTAGTGGCATCATTCTTACATTAAAATTTCTGTGAAGTCTAAATTTAGTTCTTCTTTTTTTCTTACGTTGAATTTATCATTCTTTTTCATTTAAAAAAAACGAATGTCAAAGTACATGATTTCCACAACAACAAGCTAGTGTCACTAGTCTATAACTCACCTAGTTCTACACAATGAACAAAGTTTCAACTAATAATCGATTTATCAATATACAGACTTCCTCCTTTCCTCATTGCTCGTCTTACTGGATAAACAATTTTATTCAATAATTCATTTGTTAGCTTGTTTATCGATTGAGTTAAATTGACAGATGTGGTACTATTGTCTACTTGAATAGTGACATCATAATTTTCTTCATCCATACAACTTGGACATTCACAAGTATTACACGAACAAACTTCATTTTCATCCGAATTCAATTCTTGATAAAACACATTGTTATTTGAATTCGTTTTTATGTCATGATCAAATAAATGTTTACTAGTAAACATTATCTACAGGAAACAACATCATATCTTTTAAATGTATTGTCGTTGGAGAAACTTTTCTATTTGTGTAATTAACATGAAAAAAAAACTCATATCTTATGTGATAGAAAAATCCATAGAAACATTATTTTCACTATTAATATTATCTTTGACATAAGTTTTGATTATCTCTTTCGAAATGCCTTATTGTTGTAAAACTATTCTCAAACCGCATGTATATGATTGTACGACTAAAACAGATTGTAAATGCTCATTAGAAAAGTATCGTTCTCAACATTGTGTACCCGCATTTTCAATACAATCTCATCAGCGATGTTCAACTGTTTGTTCTCCATCACATCCTAGTGCTTTTAATAAACGCTTGTTACATTCAGAAAAATTTCGACTATTCTATGAACGTGGTGATCTTCCGTGTTCTATTCATCATACAACCAAAGGGCAATCGTTAAAATGGTATGTTGATAATATTGAAACATTGAATATTGATTATTATTTACCAATATTTACCGATGGATTATGTGAAATAACATATCCCTACAGTTTTATTGCTCTACAAGGTAAATGATATAATTATTATAATCAAAAGAAATCGATGGTTTCTTTGTTTGTGTACGCCAGGTGTTTTAGATTTACTTGAACATGCTTCACATAAGATTAATATTGAACTACTTTCAAAAATGATTATACCACTCAAGCGTGCTCTAAATACACATGATCCGAATGTTATTAGTCGTGTTTTACTTGTTCTGCAAAGACTAGCCCGTGGTAATGATGGTGCTATTGGCATTGCATTGGTACCTTATTTCAATCAATTGTTACCTACGATTAATATTATCAAAGAATGTAATGGACGAAAATTTTATCGAAATCAATCACAATGTTATTTAATTGATTCTTATGATAAAAACATTCCTAATGAACTTGCTCGTCTCATTGATAAAACACTAGTTGTACTCGAACAATTTGGTGGACCGGATGCTTTCGTAAATATTAAATTTTCAGTACCTACTTATGAACAACAAGTTGATGTCAAACAGTTATCAACTACTCAAGTGAACACGATTGTACAACCAATGATGGAAATACAATGAATCTGTTTTATTCTCGAAGATTCCTATTGAATGAATTTCTGAAAAATTAAACGGAATATTTTATGTCATGATTTGAACACGATTCGATGCACGATTGATTATATGCGAATTCTAAAAAAAGACAAACTACCATGAAATGAATGTTCTATTTCCTTCACCTATCTAAAACAGTATTATAAGACTATCTGTGAAAGCTAACCAATCGTAATACAAATCTGTCAAGAGATAGTCAAATCATTGAGTACGAACAATGTAGACAATACTTTATTCATCAGATCAATAAGTTCAACCATGACAACGTATAGTTGTATTTTCTTGTCATCCAAATACTTGTCATTCTATTTCGTTTCACTGAAGATTCTATTCCTACGCACAGTGTGAACTTTTCTTCCTATAAAGTTTTGTGTTTGTGAAACTTTATCAGTATTTTTTTCCAAAAACTAGTATCCAGTAGAATTTTAATTGGTGACTGTTGTTCGTTTCTCAAAACATTCTATGCGTAAAATGATTGACGACTATAAAGACAACATCTGTTCGTATCAATATCATATTGCATATATATAGGTTACGCATTGCAAACTTGTTAAAAACGTCGAGAAAAATGATAGACGTGTGAATTGACAAAATTAATAAATCGAACAATGTCCCACTTTTAATAGAATTTTAGACGAGAAAAATAATAGACTACTAGAGGAATAAAGCTTGTCAAATGTGACTTCACGGTACACATTGAGGAATGTAATTAATGTTTGATGGGAATCCAGCAAATCGATTCAAATACAAAGAACAATGATTTACATCAGTAGCTCCGATGACGTAATCTTTATTCAATGAAAACTTGTAATAAATATGAGAGATGTACATTGTTTCTTTTGTCTCTAGGAAGAGAAGAAGAAGCGTGAGTATCATAATAAAGTAATGAGCGAGTCGGCAAGCTGTTTTGTTCATCGTTCCGCTTTTAATTGCACAAACAATTTCTCACGAAGACTTACCATTGACATTGGAACACTTAATTCTAATTTTTTAAATGTAAAAACACATGAATGACATCGATTTTTTGATTATCTCATTGAAAACATTGCATATCATTTTAAAGATGCGAATTCTTCTTAATCCAAAGTTTTATTTTAATGATTATTTATTTTTCAATAGAATATTAACATTCTTCTCGAAAAAAGCTGTTCAAATCTGTATAATAAATTCTATTGTGATTCGTATTTAATCGATAACATATTTCACAGAAACGAAAATGTTCAATATCTTCAGATAGATAAAATATTTGATAAAAACGACGCCATCGATGATATTCACTATAGAGCGTTCGATTTCGACTGATTTCATTTAAGTGTTCGGCGAGTTTCGAAGTTGATGCAAAGTCGCCCGTATAGATAAATGATTTGGGTGGAGCTATTCTTTCTAATGATTGTTTACTACGTGGTCCTAATACAATCGGTATTGTACCGTAGGCTAGTGAACGCCAGAATTTTTCTGTTACATAATCTCGACATGATTGTGATTCGAATGCGAGATAAAATTTATTTTTTGAAAGTTCTAAAAATTCACACTCTGACTGACGATGACAGTGGCGTGTTCTATTGTTTTTAATACAGTGCCCATAAGCTTTTATTGTCGGATAATGAGTAAGAAGTTGTTCATAATAATTAAGACGAATTTTGGGTTCACAATTACTCACAAACCAGACTGCATTGGATTGTCGCTGATGAAATTCTTGGTTTATATAAGAATTGAAGTAGTTTAACGAGAATGGTTTGTTACGTAGTACAGTTAAACCATAAGCACCGATATTAGCTTCAGCATCAAAACGATATGATATTGTCCAATTGAATCTATACGAGATAGCTTGTTGTTGAACACCACCAGGTTCATCATGCCAAAATAGCCAAATTTGTTCAGGATTACGCTCAGTGGGTAACTTATCAAAATGGATATCACTTCGATGCATTAATAAGACGTCGGCAGAGTTGGATAAATTTCGATCACACGTATATCTTAATAGAATTAAACTTCATCAATGACACTCAAGGTAGTCAATATCATAGATTCAAATCAACATTGAACTAATGATAATTCATTAGGATTTATTACACTCGATGAAAACCTAATGAGATACATGCATTTCAAAGATAATTTTAATTTATGTTCAATATCAATGAGATTTGATGATTATTTATTCACCAGAAAACTTTAATCTAGAGTAAAAACTGAACTTGTTCGTTGGAGGTTAAGAATCAGAATATAAGTGACTTGTCGAATGTTTCAAGTAATATGTAGAAATGATTTTTTGGCAGAATTCCAAGAAATCTCACTTAAGATTTCCCTATGTATTCAACGATTACGTTGCCTTGTCACATAAAAAAGCTTATGTTAAAAACTAACACAAGATTTCTTTTATCCCCATTATCGTTTTCAATTATATCTTGACGCAGTCACTCACAGACTTCACTTTCTTTATTCTATTTATTAAGCACTTCGTTTTAGAAATAATCTATTGAAGAAGTTTTTATGCACTCTCGACAAAAAAAATTGCTATCATTTCTTTTAGAACTACTGAACCTATCATAACTGGAACAATTTTTATAAATGATGTTCTACGAATATTCAATGTGTTGTATAGAAAGAAATAGAACAAATATCGTGACTTTCATAAAGTTTTTCTACGGTAACTATCGTAAATATTATCGAGTTCGATTATTTCTCCGATGACATTGGCTCTTACTGAAACTTGCATGCCTGATTTTAACATAGGATCTAGTTTAGCCTGTAAAAAATCAAAAAGCTCACATCAGAACTATTTAATTAATCGATTGACAATAGTTATGTATCGTAATCAAGAATCATCACACTGTAAATATCGATTGATGATCGGTCTCAAACTAAGTTTGTCTCACTCATCAAACTACTCATAAAGGTTTACTCTCGACATAGTTGTAATCAATATTATGGATGTATAGTGGCAAGCATCATGTCCAATCATTAACAAAAGAAATGTTGTTCAGGCTTCATTATCACTTTCAAGTTGGGTTAGCAATAAAATTATGCCACTGGTATCACTCATAAGTCAAAAGGTTTTATCTAGAAAAGAATTCCCCTTGAAGCATTGATTCAAAAAGAAAAAACAATCGAGACTAGTTGGGTGTTTCCAGTTTCTCTATTGGATATATGGAAAAAAAAACGAAGATTCATGGCAACTTAAAAAGCATTGATTTTCTAAAATCTTGTTTATTCTGAATGGAACGTTATATATTTACCTGCAGTTTTTATACGGACAGTGTTTCCCAAATATGGAAATTTCTGATTTTCCACAAAATTTGGGTGCATTGAACACATTTGTATATTCAAGAATTAAATAGTTTGCATTTTTAGTTTTCTTTTGATTTAAAAAACCATTTTTAATGACGATTTTTTGTTTCTTATCAATTGCAAGTTGTTCGTTAAGTCTTTTAAATTTATCTTTTCGAATGAAGTAATCCTTTATCGTCCAATTGATTGCACACCAAGGTGGAGGGTAGATATGATTGTCCACAACATTTTCTTCAGATACCATTGTAATTATTTGTCTTGCATAAAAAATGAGTATTACTTGTGGTATTAACCATATGATGAGAATACAAATAGCTAATAGCAGCATAAATACACGAAACAATCGAAAATAATAACGACTTTTCATCCAGATGAATTTTTCTAAAGAATGAAGCTACTGAATTCCACACAAACAGATGATTAGATTAATGATGAGATCAATGTGTTGAAAAAAAGGGAGAAAACGAGAAAGTGCCACAGGATGTAGATCGAGGCAACTTCCTGTCATCCTGATATGTAATGTTAATGATGCTAGAAAAAACAGTCTCCTCTTTACTTGCATTCTGCATTTTCGCTTCTCTTTTTCTTTAATGTACTTTCTTTGAGCATTACTAAAACGACTCCTAATGGTTATATAGAAAAACGTACAAGAGAGAGAGACTTTCTCTTTTTAGAAAACGGAAATATATGGATGTCTCGTCAAATTATATTCGAATATAACATGCGTTGCGAAAAAAGTGGAAAAAATGTGAAAAATTGTTAGATCATGTTGAAAACTCCTAATCCATTCAAGATTATTTCTGATGAAAAGAACAATGTCTAAACTAATAATTTTCTAACAGACATATTTTGTCCGGATGAATCTGAAAACGAGAAAAAGCTCAAATTCTAGTACCTCTGAAAACTTTCGTGCAACTTCACTAATTATCCAATAACATCACTTTTTGTTCTTATTTATATTTTAAAAATTAAAGAGAATGGTAAAACCATGTTGAATAATGATTTTTGTAGCATAAAGCATGGTCTTTCTAATGGTATATTGGAAGTTAAATTGTGCTTAGTTTTTGTACCGAAATATTGCTTTTTCTAAACGATACTAAAAAGTTTGGTCATTCTCATTATCTGACCATCTTGTAATGGTAAAAATTATTTCTCGCATTAATTTCTTGTTCAAACTCTAAGATTCGACATATTTCGAGTAAATAATGCAAAATAAAATAGAATTCATGTATGCGTTCTCTAGAGATAATGACTGATGGTCTTGCAGACTGACTGTTCTTATTAAAAAGTCGACTGCACAAAAATTTAAATTTTTTAATCTTTTACTAAAGAGTCACGAACGGATTTTAAATTTTGTAACAAAATTGATATTGATATACGGTTTTTATGCTTTACATTTTAATATATTTCTTTTTTGAATTTGGTCGATGTAGCCCAAAATTTTTGAGAAATACAGATTTTTGCTAGTTACAAGAGCTCTTTTAAGAGTTAGTTGGTTTTGGGTTTTCCCTTGTTTTCAGATTTGTTCTGACAAAATATGCCAGTTACTAAATTTGCAGTTCAGACATTGCTCTGTTCATCAAAAAGAAACTTGCATGGATTAGAAATCGTCAACATGGTCTAACAGTGTTTGACATTTTTTCTACTTCTTTCGCAACACATATTAGTTCAACAGAAGTCATTGAGGCACCAAGATATTTTCGGTGAATAGAATAGATACAAATAAGTTTAATTCGTAATAAAATGTAAAGCATATAAATCCAAAGAGTATTTAAAGCAAAACAATACATGTCATGCTATCTAATAATGAATGTAGGGCATAGTGAATGGTCGCTTTTCGCATTAGATATTTTCATTGATTAATAATTTTTATTGGAAAAAGAAAAGTATACTAAAAAGAAATATAATATCCAAAGGTCTACAAGATACACTACCAAGTTTACTTTATAAATACACCATTGATTTTCAAAATAGTCAAAATTCTGCGGGAAAAGTATTCGACGTGGCGAAAACAAAAATAGTCAAGTCTATGGATGAATTGCGTGCTTTTTATTCATTTTTTGAGAATTTTCAAAGACATCGTTTGATCCCTCTGTGGAAAAGCTACGAGCATTGACGAAAATCATCGTTATTATTTTACCAATTCGGAAAAACGAATGACAAATTCGTAAGGCTTTGGGATACCATTGAGGATAGAGTATATGGCTATTTCATATATTCTTTTTAATTTAATCAATATCTAAAGGCTTCCATTTATACAAGTCAGTTAGAGTGACTAAAATGGGACTGAATTATTTTCAGAAACTAATCGTAGCAGCTAGTTACACATATTATATAACTGTAAAATTCAATGAATCATGTTTTAACTTAAAGCAGGTACTTTGACTACGGTAAGTTCACACAAGAGATCTGTGTGCTCCTACCATTAAGTTGTTAATTACAAAACAATGTTGTTGATCATCATGCAAAATTAATTTTTGAAAGTCTTTTTGTCTCTCATATACATATATATATATATATATTAAAATGAGAAAAAGTATGAATAATACATTCAGTATAAGTTCCATATACTACATTTAGTTCAGAACGTCGGAAGTAAGATTAGATTTCTTTTTCACGTGCCGGCAAGAAATGTGGAAATGTAGAAATGCCTTAGTGATAGTATTACAGTGAGTTCAAACAGATGCAAAAGTTAATTAAGAAGAAGTAAATACGATCAAGTTGCAAGAAACTTCACACACACGTATATGTACGTGTAAATATTGACATAAGAATGCTCATGAATCAAATTATTTTAGTCACTAGTTTCACTCTCATCAATACTATTTAACTGTATGCGATAGAAAATTAGATTGAAAGAGAATTAGAAAAAGTCTATCACTAGAATGATTACAATGATTTTTGTTGACAAAGTTTCTTCGTGTGCGCAGTGACTTAATCCAATATTTAACTGAATAAAAGTCACACAATAAGTATAATGAAATTAAGGAGGTTAGATGATGCAAAAATCGAATATCAATACATCACCATGATAGAAAAATATAAAGGCATGGAGTCATTGGTACGTTTTTTAAAAAGTCTTATGAATATGTTGAACACAACTATCAGGCCAATAAACCAGAATAGGAATAAAAATTTAAAGGTGGGCTTTTATTCAAGCTATCGCTTAGATTACTGATCAATACTGTATATTGATTGGTAACTGAGTATGGAAATGACTAACGTAATATATTGATTTCAAGCCTATTTTAAAATATGTATGAGCGAAAACAAAAACGGTTCAAAGAAACAATTAGCCGGTAGACAAGAAGAACAATATAAAAATGACACGATCTCATAGAACATATCACTTATTTAGTAAAAGAAAAACAGTACTGAAGAGAAATAAAACATTTATAAGCATATGTGAACGATTATATTATTGAAATAAATTCTCCAACAATGACAAAATAACACAATATCGAACTCATTCAGAATTGAATTACTCGAGAAACTTACTTCTCTAAAAGAAACGACAACTCATGAGAACAGAAGTGTATGCAATAAGCCAACATCGAACGTGCATAATTCATAGGAAAGACCTTTTCTCTCTTTAATTAAATGTCCTCTTCATAAAAATCTTAGTCGTATCTGTGTCCGTGATATCAACGTGTCATGTGAAGTTTGTTGTATATCTTTTATAATAGTTCACAAAGCAAAGTCACGACACTACGTAATCAATAGAACAAATTCTCAACTGAAAATGTCAGTGTAAAAGATAGCTTACAGCAGCTTAGACTTTCGCTTAGAAAGCGCTTTTCTGCGGTTACAGGAGCTTAAAATGAAAAGTCTAAGCGCTTGTAAGTGCTGAAATGTATTATTTAACAAAAAATTATACTGCACGTCTAACGTCCCAGTATTGATAAACTATATTCAGACTATGGTTTTATATCATGTTACTATATTTTCATTTAAATTATTCGATTTTTGATTCTATACAGTGTTGTATCAGAAATTGGCTTCGAATTTCATATATTTTTGTGAACTATTAAATTCGAAGTAAGCAACATGAAATACTTTGTTAAATTACCATATAGATAGATATCGATAAAATTGCACTATACATGGAATACGTGTAACTAGGACAACAAACAAATAGCGTTTCGGTTTTACTCTTTTTTTTCTTGTTGCTTTTCATACGCCTTATATTGGTTTTTAATTTTTGAGTTGGATTTTTGCTTTCGTTAATGAAAACTACATGAAAGAAATAAAGATAATGCATACACCGTTTCTGTAGGCAGTGGGTTCTCAAGCTCCTAGTTTATAATTATTTTTTCTAAACCATATAATCGGATTTTCTTAATCAGGAAAAACGTTTTCAAAGCATGCATCATTGTTAAACAAACTTGAGTCAGCACACTTTTAACATCGATATGAATGCAACCCTAAAGTTTGCTGTTGATTATTATTCACTTTGATATATCAATGAGTTTTCTTGATTGAAAAATACTCTTCAAGCTTTTTTAGAATGTTGTAGTTTTTGGATGTTGGATTTCCTCGAAGAAAAAAATAAAACTTAAAAAGAAATCCAGAAAAAATCATGGAATAAACTAGAGGTTAGTTATAACGATCGACATAGAAAATAATCATCAGTTACACCACGGAAAAATGCATTTTTATTTGCAAGTTTCAACATCGATTCAAATTAAGGTCTCATCTTTTAGATATTTTATGATAATTTAATAAGTGTGCTATGCATGAGTTTTCGAAGATAGTCTTTGAAAGTTTATAAGAATTCGAAATCTTTCTCCATAATCTTCGATAACCATCTAACCGCATTCCATCTTGTATAGATCTAATATAGTATCAAATTGATTATGAAAGAGTTACGTCATGATTTCGTTAAAATAACAAGGTATTCATGGCGTCACGGATAAAAAATTAATTAAATTCGGCACTTCTCCAGATGGAAACATTGTTTAGATTTTAAAAAAGGATAAAAAATTAGGTACTCAACCTGTTCACGTAACGGTCCACCTTTCTGGGTGAATTTGCATTACATAATTAAACAAAACAAATATAACTACCTTGTAGAACATTGTCTATAACGTAGGAAATAGTACTGTACATGATATTTACGTGATTATCTTGATGGATTATCTCTACGTTTTGAATAAATAAATTTTTAATCAAATGATCAAAATTTTCAGTGTGATTCCGTAACGAAAAACGTGATTCCATCACACCGTTTTTTTCTATTTATAAGAACTAGTTATGATATATTTTAAATTACTTTTTTTTCTATATGTAGCTCGTCATCTAAGCTATATCTTTCTTATAGAAAGGTTTTTGATACCACCTATGGTTGAGTTAAAACTTTCATTTCTTTACAGAGCACTCAAGATCAAGGTCCATTTTTGGTGATTCCGTAACGATGCTATATTTCAATTATAAAAACATTTAGAATAGTATGAAATTTAATGAATATTTTCTTATACATAGAACATCATCACTGCTGTTTCTTTCTAACAACATCAGCTTCACTCGACCCACATAAGTTGACATATAAAAGGCACAATCTTAAAAACCGTGATTCCGTCACGAACGGACAGGTCGTACTGTTAAAATGCAAATTCAAGTAATTCAGAACGCATACTTCATTTCTCGATTCTATCACTGTAAAATGTTTAACAAAGCACTGATTGGTGCTTATAGTCAAAACATTAACAACTCCATTAAATATTTCTGATTACAAGCACTTTAAATAGCCTATAGATTCAAGTAGCCGAGAATTCTTTTATGTGTAAATAGACTGAAAAGTGGTTAAAAAAACTATTTTTTAAACTGAATTAAGCGAATTTCTGAAGAAAGCGACTTTTTAAAGCTTACTTTATGCACATTTTTAAACACTTTTTAAATACTTATATATGATTAAACAAGTGTCAGCTACTTAAAAATAGCTTACAGTTCAAAATATTTTTACATAGAAATTCACAAATACACAATGTCAAGTAAAACCATCAGCACGTTAGAAGGCTCCGAGTCTTCTATTCTGTCTTATCGTTAACAAGTTATAAGAGTGATCTTCTATAATATCCCTAAAAGTGCCGTCTTTTTTTTCTCCTCTTAACTCTTTCATTTCTATAAAAGTCTTTTGTTGTACTGGTTACATTATTAAAATTGTTTTTTCCATTTCAAGACGAAAGAACAGTTAACAAAACGATTGTACGATATTATATAAAAGATGGTTTCGCAAAAAGCGTATCTTTATTATAGAATGTACTGAATCACATAAAATGCAATTAATTGATATTTCACATAAGGAACATTTTTCAAAGAATAAAAAGGTGACTCACAAAATGCTATGAAATTCTAAATTGTGCATCTTATGGGAAAATATTTTTACCTTTTCATTAATCTATATATTTAGAAAAGAACTCCAATTTTTGAATAGCTAATATAGTTTAATAGAATAAATCTGAATTCATTCCTGAGCCTCGATCTATTCTATTGGAAAATTTTGGTTTGAAAGAATTTGTCTACAAGATGCATTTACAAGTAACGCATTAAATAAAAAGCAATGATAATAGAGCGGTTTATATATCTTTTATCACGACTACGAACCCTTTTGAACTAGATTCAAATTCAAAATCAACTGTTTTTTTTTAGTTTGCATTATTGTGCTTGTAATTCATTTATCATATACTGAATCAGAGTTTTTATCAGCTGGACAAGGATTGATATTTAATAGCAATAGATAGGATTTTGTATTAGAAGAATCAAAGAGTTGGTTGTTAATAAAAAGAAAGAGAAGGCTTTAAAAAAATCGTTGAACTTGATCTTAGCAGATATTGATATTGCCATGTTGTATGACTGAGCCCAGCAATTGCACTTTATAGTGTTCAAGCACAGATCATCTAGGACTGTAGAACGTGCAGAAAAATGCTTTTGATTCGAATACTCATGCACAGAAATAAAAAGCATCAGTATGAAAAAAAAAACTAAAAATGCAAAGATCATACGGGAGGGGAAGCTTTTTATGTATCGTTGACTTTAATTATTACAAAGGCGCAAAAGAGAAATAATGTAACGAAATATTCTCGACTTTGAGAAATTAGCTGCGTATTTGTTTTATCTAAACGAAAAGCAACGAATGTAGATAGACACAAGAACCTTTCTCTATTGTTACGATGATGAGAAGGATGCTTTTGCAATAGAAGAGAAGACACACAGACTTTTATAAAGTAATCGATTCTATTCGCTCATTATTGTCAATTCATTTGTAAACGGATTCAAAAATGTTGATAATTTTCATTTCTAAGACTGCTCGGCACATTTTTTTCGAACAGTGGTGAACTTCTGTGTACTCGAACGTAAATATCCATTTTTACCTATTCATAGTTATTTTTTTCAAAATTTCATATCTATCTTATTAGACCTAAGCAAAACTAAACGAACTTTAATAACCTCAAGAAACATAAATCTTTAACGTAGTCAAACACAGATCCGTCTTGCTGTCATACAAGTTTGAGTGACGTGGAGCACGCTATTCTACTCTCAATTGCAGATGATCTTCTTCACAAAATAAAAATGATTTCTATCAGCACGAAAGGAAGCATGTCTAATGATGATGATATTACAGGGCATATACGTTTGAATCAAACATAACTTCTGACAAAAAAATGAATAGCGCTGCTGAACTAAGACAAAATCGAACAGTTGAACTTGCCATGTCGTAATGCTCAACGATTGCTAGAAAAATTGTTTTATAATTCTGATGCAAAAAAAGCAAAAATGAAAGAGAACAAAAAATTGACGAATTTTCACATCAGCCATGTTTATAGAAGCATTTTTTATTAGATTAGAAATATTGCCTTTGAACGAATCTCAAGAGACCAACGTAGTGACAAGATGTGTTCATGACAGTATACATAAAAACATGCCTGTACATGGTCTTCAATCACTGTGGATTTTGGTGCAAAGTCAAAGGTTCCAAAATCTAGAAAATACTTCAAATATTTAAATTGTTGTCTCTATACTGATTGTGAATCTACCAGGTTCAGACTATTGGATAACCTCATTTTTTCTCACTCTCAAAAACTTACAATATATGCAATCTAAAGAATTTCTGAAATTCATAACGGACGTAGTAATAAATGATCAGTTAAGTATTTACCTTGAGTAGGTTTCAACACGTAGGCATTTTTCTCTCGGTGCTATTTGAGCAAATGCAGACTATCTAATAAATCTTCATAGCTATTTCAACTACTATAAATATTCAAGTTTGATATCTGTTATGGTTGTCATTGGTATTTATTCTGTCGTATACAATTAACCTGTGATATTTATTCAAACATCACAGCTGCGTTAGTAGGCTGTCAACTCATTATTTATCCAACATACGCGTTCATTACAATCCCGTTCTATTAAAAATGATCGAGTTCCTTGTTTTCAATTAAAATTCAGTTGATCCGAAAATGATTCATGCTTTTCTTAATGACTCATTCTCAACTATACAAATATTCTACATGTTTCTCAGATGAATGTCGTCGTTATGATGATGAAAATCAGACCAAAATGAATATTTTTCTTGTCATGATTTTGCTCCGTTAACGATTAACCAACTGTATCCAATGTTAAGATTTTTAGCAAGCCCTACTGTCATCAATTCAAAGTAGCGAAAAAACCAGATGATACATCCATAATCTATTTTTTTGTGAGTTGCTAATGTAAGTAGTCGGTTTTCAAGAAATTGAAAATAGAACTCGATACTTCAGCGGAACACTGATTAAGAAGATCAATCAGAAGAGCTGACAATCTATTGCCCGTAGCCAAACCTTCTAAATCAAACGTTTAAATTGAGGAAAACTTTCGCTCAAGTAATTTGACATCCCTCATGATTAAAACACCGTCCATTGTCAATAGAGTGCTTCTAATCGAAATGAAGGGCTATTTATGTCCATTTCAGATATCTCTACTTGAAAAAAATTAACAACAATGATTGCTAGTCGTAAATTCATGCTAGGTTTTGCCAACTTCACCTACGTACATCACAACCGTATTCAAACAGTTCGTGGATTCTTAGGAATGTCACTTCGACACATAGCTTTTATCTTATAAAGTGAGAATTTCTACAGTTAGTGAGTGTAGTATTAAATAACGTTTGAGAACTTGGCAAAATGCATCTTTGCGCGTCAAATTTCAAAATTTCCCCTTGCTCTGTATGATTATGATGAAGATTAGCATATACAAAAATGGAAATGAATCATCTCCAGACTAAGCCTTCGAACATTACTGCATGATGACGTTAAACTTAAGAAGAGAAAATACAATAACAAAAAAAGCAAATAGTTCTTTGCAAGACTTAATCTTTTTATTCACATAGATTAGTGATGGATTCGAAAAAGGCATGCATGAGAAAATCCTTGTCGCAACTTTGACATAAATAAAAAATATGTTCGTAAAAGATACTGGTGACTTGTTTTTGATGACGATGTTCATTCAATACAAAAGTTGTCTGATTTGCAATAGAATCATTCTTTTGTAGATGCTAATTGAATAGTAGATAGATAGTAACCAACGAATCGTAAGACAGTAAAATCTTCTTCTAAAGACGTCGAATGACATTAATGTGCAAATGATATCTATTTCAATTGATATTGGGTTGATTTAAAAAATTGTAGCATAATCATCGGTCTAATTTATAAAACTCGTATTTCCTTGGTGAAACTCTCACTTGCAGCATTGCACAATATTATTTAACTATGTTTCACGTTGAAAAAAGAAACATACTACGAAAGAACTCAATGGAATAAAGTATTGGAAATAAATGAACATAAAAATAAAGTACCATGAAATTCTGATCCTCCCTTTCATCGAACATGATGCGTTCGATTTTTTTGTCTTAATAAATAACATGTTCATAGTACTATCTTTGAAACAACATGGAAATATTTACTAATAGTTGAAGAGAGGCCTTTTGTTCTGTTTTTTAAATTCTTCATGTTGAATCCACGTATGTCAGTCGTGTTTCTCAATGAAGTTATAAATGACTAGTTCATGACGCTTCTTATTACAGGAAATGCAATATTATCCTTTCTTTTTGTTCATTAACTAAGAATGAAACAATTTGAAGGTTGAAAAACATTCTAAGAATGAACCCGTTTAACAAATATGTTTTATTGTCTGATTGATAATGTTTCTTGGCGTTTATTTTATTCATAAATAATCATAACTACGGACACCTTTTGTTTCCTACGTGGATGCATATAAAGCAAGATAGCATAAATTAAAAATGAATACTAAACAAAACAAGATGAACAACAGCCTTGTGATTAAAATTGGTTTAATAGAAAGAAAAATCATAAAAATCAAGATGACTAGGTTTGGTATGTTGATGCTGTTACATTGCCACCTTGACCAGTCCAGTTTATATGAACCCATTCACCAGGTTTATCAAGTAATTCGAATGTATGAGCACCAAAATAATCACGCTGAGCCTAGAAATAATTCAAAAGAGTAAAATCACATTCAAATCCATTATTAATCAACACGTATAAGTTCTATTCATAATTTTGCTTGTACAGTAGCGTACTGTCTTTTTGTTTCCTAAAAAAATTGATCCGTTGGATACGTTTCTTTTGCTTTTCGCACATACTTTCCTTCTCACATCTCAAAAGTAAAAGCTCAATTCAAAAACTTCAATTCACCTGTATGAGATTTGCAGGTAAACGTTTCGAACGATAACCATCATAAAAAGCCAATGCTTAAATTAGAATAAATTAATCAAGTTAATGAATCTATCAAGAAACAAAATTAACCCATTTACCGGTACTAAGACAAGGTATAGGCACGCCATAGATGGCTGCTGTTGCTATGACTTTTCGCCAACCTTGTTGACATTTATTAATGGCATCCGTAAAGAAACTGTCCAAAAGTAAACTTTCTAATGATTCATTTTTTTCATATGCTGTTTTTATATTTCCCAAAAAAACGCTATAATTTACAAAAACAAAAGGAAAATAATTATCTATAAGTCATGAAAGAAAATCAAACCTTCGAATAATACAACCACCACGCCACATGAGCGCAACTGAGCCATAATTTAATTTCCATGAATATTCTTTAGCTACTTCACGCATCAACATAAAACCTTGAGCGTACGAAATAATTTTCGATGCATACAATGCTTGACCGAGATATTCAACAAATTGTTTTTTATCTCCATCAAAATCTTGTACTTTGGGTCCTTTCAAATGTACTGATGCTCGTTCACGTTCTTCAATCAATGATGATAAACATCGAGCAAAGACCGATTCACCTTTTAAGAAAAATAAAATATTTTTTAATATCATTTTTCCTTTTTTGAAAACAAATCTAACTTACCAATTAATGTCACAGGTACGCCGTAGTCAAGTGCAGCTATACCTGTCCATTTGCCAGTACCTTTCTAAAATTAAAATAAGTTCTTGAGGCATATTGAAAAATAGTCATTCAAACAATTCAATAACCTGTCCTGCAGAATCTCGAATCGATTCTAAAACATATGCACCGTCTTTTTTATAGCGTAAAATTTCTGCAGTGATTTCAATTAAATATGAATCTAGTGTTCCTTTATTCCATTCATCGAATGCCTAAAAAGTAAAGAAACATGCCATTAAACCCATAGAAAAAAAATCGATATCATTTACATCAGCTATTTCGTCGTTGTTCATTTTTAAAACATCTTTCATTATGTGATAAACTTCACAAATAAGTTGCATATCACCATATTCAATACCATTGTGTACCATTTTGACAAAATGGCCTGAACCTGAACAACCAACCTATTGTTTCAGAAAAAAATAGTGATTATGAAAATAAGAATAACGAAATAAATCATTTACCCAATCGCAACATGGTTGCCCATCAGCTTTAGCAGCTATTTTTTGAAATATTGGCTTTATATGTTCCCTAGAATTCAGTTAAACATTATGATTTCCTTTAGCAAAAGTTCACTATAGAGTGCAAACGTTTGACTTTTATTTCAACTACTGTGACTTATCTATTGGGTCGTTTCTACATGGGAAAGACTCATAGATAAGATCGTTTTTTCGCCATACATCCTATTTTATTCAAGATATGTTAATCTATTCATTATGTGCTGTTTCCATGAATAAAGTTTAAAGAAAAATAAATGATCGATATTGATCGACAGCACTAATGAGCATTGCAAATAAGCATACAGTAAACCATGCGATAGTAGGAGCAAAAAACAAACGTTTTTTTCTCATGTGTTGAACAGCTTTTCATAAAAAGCATGAAATCCAACACCGATAATATTTATTTTTTTATGGATAAATCAATACCTATCATTTTAAAAATCGATTCGAGATTCTGAGAGTGAAAAAAGATACTCGTTTTCAGCAGTATTTCATCAGAAATTCATTAGTCGAAACTTCCTTACCATGCTTTTTCACTGCCACCAGGCATTAATGACGGACCATGACGAGCACCTTCTTCGCCACCCGATACTCCAGTGCCAATGTAAAGAAAACCTTGCTTTTCTATTTCTTGGGCTCGTCGCTAAAAGAACAAAAATACATCATGCAGTTCTAGTTAATAACTATCACGTCTATTTTTATACGATTGAATCTTTGTACATGGAATTTCCGCCATCAATAATTATATCGCCTTTTTCAAGTAATGGAATCTATTAAATATAAAACTAGACAAATAAAATCAAGACGAGTAATAATTACCAATCGTTGAATGAAATCATCGACAGCTTTACCAGCTTGAACTAACAGCATAACTCGCCGAGGTTTTTTGAGTAGTTGAACTAGTTCTTCAACGGAATGTGCACCGATAATTTTTGTTCCTTTAGCTTCATTGTTTAAAAAATCATCAACTTTAGATACCGTACGGTTGAAACAAGCGACCTATCAAGACATCAAAAGCAATGATATCGTAATAAACAAAGACAAAGAACTTATATACCGTAAAATTATGATCATTCATATTTAAAATCAGATTTTGGCCCATAACAGCCAATCCAATCAGACCAATATCTGCTCTAAAATAGAATTTTATGAAAGATATTTTTTAAAATTTTAGAACACTTACATTTCTTTGCGATTTTCAGCCATCTTTCTATTTGCTGCTTGTTCAGAGTGCAAGTTTGAGGTCTATATTGAGAAAAAACGCACTTTAAGGCTGACAATGCAAAAAAATGGCGATGACTCATTAATATCAATATCCAATGAACTCGAACGACCTAGAAGTCCATAAATTGGCCAATGCAAGTGAATCCACAATTAAGATTGTGTTCAATCAACCGATAAAGGCTATTCCTAACATGATATTCAATGATAGCTACTAGCCCAAAAATTGGGTCAAATGGTAACTTGATACTATTAATCTAGGTAAAACTGAACGGCTAGATGTCGCTAAATGAGTTAATTGAGAAACTAGTTTTAATCGATTTTCTTTTCCCTCTGAAAGATGCTCCCACTTTTTAAGAACGATAGGAAGATCTCTTGTCGATCGATTCCAATATATGAATGAATAGAGCTTGGACACGATAGCCAGTTGTTCTCCCTGCGCACTAGGAAACTTAGTCGTTATACTAGACTATACGAAGAACAAGTAATAATCGTTTTCTATTAACTTCGATTACTAAATTTTTTTTCGTAATGTAAAAAACCCAACTTAGGATAGTATCCTGTTGAAAATGACGAGAACTATTCAAGTCGGATATAGACATATTTTAAGATTTGTTCTTTTTCTATTTACGATTGGATTCTCTATTTTCATCAACATTCAATATCTATCTGCATATGCTGTTGGAAGTATAAAAATTTATTTTATATAAATAGAATTCCTACGCATACATGAACAAGCCAAAGTTTATCGAAAACATGTACGTGTAGATTGGTACGCATAAAACTAAAAGAATGACATATTTTGAAGTAAAACGCGCATAATGCTTTTCAAATAACTTGGATACATATCATAAGATTTTCTGAATTCAATAACAGAGAGTTGCGTAGCATGAGACAGACAGATTCATCCTATTCCACGAGGAGTACTGGTAAAAACAGCATTCTTTACTGTTCGAAATCGTTGAACAGTTGTGTTTATTTTAATAGCATGAAGCAAGACAAGAACTGGTGCTACCCAAGTAGAAAAAATTCTTTAAAACACGTTCAAGCAACCCGAAATGGACGGAAAATTGAAAAAAGCTGACGCGTTTGAATGACAGTCGACATTCCTGATTATGAGTGAGCCACGCACATTTCTCCACCTTCTTGTGCGTTTAATCGCGTTTACAGTCAAAACACGCTTGTAAATGCATTAAAAGATAGTGGTCTTCTTATTAATACTTAAGAACTCTTATTATGATCCCATCATTTATAACGACTATGCAATAAACGACCACTATTTCTCTTTTTTTAATGCATTTACAAGCGTGTTTTGACTGTAAACGCGATTAAACGCACAAGAAGGTTGGAAAATGTGCGTGGTTCACTCACAATCGGGAACGTCAATTGAAATCCAAACAGGTCGACTTTTTTCAATTTTCCGTCCATTTCGGGGTGCTTGAACGTGATTTTGAAAAATTTAGTCTGCTTGCGTCACAGAGCTTTCATTTCGCTAGCTAGGCTACAAAACGATCGACATAATCATTTGCTCTACTTACCTATTAAGAAAAATGATAAATAATGGAAAAGACTCATTTCTCCATAACGACACCGCCGATATGATACTGAGCCTCATGGAGGGTATCGAAAAATAGATCTTATTAAGAGCTTTTCCATCAATCAATAAACTGTAGTTCAAGAAAAACAGTACTGACAGTTAGAGATTAATACAAAACAAATACTAGTAACGAAAACTGGTTCCACTACGACGTGAACAGTCGTCGTTAAGAGTTTGTTTTTTCAATGTATATATAAATTTTATAAAACATCGTTGACGACCGTCATATCGAAAGGACTTCTCTCAAAGACATCGATATATTTGAGATGTTTTCTCACGAATCATTTCTATATAAACAGAACAACAGTTCTATAAGATTGACTACTTTTATACTTAAACGTACGAATTTTCGAACAACAACAACAGATGAAGACAATATGTGAGTTGGTTTGTAGTATAGTGCATATGAACCTCTCGGTAATATCCGATTATAATCGGATGTGTTCGCTAAAAATTTCCTTCTCATATGACATAGACATATAGGAAGAAACATGCATGTCACTCATAATGGTGAAATACAATCACTAATTGGAGTTCTGGTAAAAAGAAAGTTTTACACATTTTTATCTGCATGTTTTTTCAATTAAAAGATACACACCATCATGTTTTTTTTTACTTAACCAGTCAGGACAAAGTTACGAAGACTGTTCAAGAACGTATTTATAAAAGGGTGAATGCGTGTATAAATTATTTTCCTTATATTTTCCGGTTACTTCTGCATGCATTCATTGGATGCTAACCGTTTTAACAGAAGGAAAATAGTACTTATGAAAAGTATTTTTCGAGAATATTTGGTTGAGCATTTTAGATTGATCCAGGCATGCCGATGAACAGGTCGAGAAATTCAAGTTTCCATTCAATCAAATATGTATGTTATCTCAAACTTCTTTTCACGGTGAAAAAAAGTTGTTTGATAAGATAAAAAAATCTCTGAATGAATGTAATTACAAAAGTTTACTATTTCAGATGATGAGATTTGATTCAATATGTAAGAAAAAAAGTTCACAAAATAATTATAAATCTAGTAAATCATGAATGGAATTTTGCGTCTTGAAATCTTTCTTTTTGTTCTTTTGAGCTATAATTATCTTAATGTTTTTCTTTTAGTAATACTCTGTTTTAAACTACTCAGTTATTCTATTGTTAAGTCTTATATCAAACATCGATGTTCGCTCACTGTTGCCAATTTTTCATGATCATACTATCAGTATCTATGGAAACTTTTCAACGCAACGATACATACCAGGGACAGACTGTCTTTTTGCGTATCATGAGTAGTAACATTGTAGAGGTTAGATTTTTTAAGAACTTTTTCTGTTCTTATCTATGAAGCAATCAACAGGAGAAGGAATATGATTCATTTTGATACTTGGAATAATCATTATCTTAACAACACGATTCTTATTCAGAGATTGTTCCTAAAAATAAACCTAGGAATTGCTTGTAGGCATCACAACTGACTGGATCGATCTGAACATTTTAGAAAGTCATCTAATCTTCTTTTTCCATTGTTGATTCTTCGCTGAGTCGTTGCAACGTCTCAAACATAATTTATCTAAGCATGACGGCGTTGCATCGCCACTGTGAAAATTTCTACACAAAAATAATCATAACCTGAAGTCGACCAATCTATTATGTCAGATAAAAGATGATCGTTTTTTTTTGTATTTGTAATTTTTGTAGAAATGACAAAAGGAACAATAATAAAAACCAAAATGAGAAGCTTCTCAGTTCATTTGAAAGCCCTGAAATCAAAATGATGCAATGCACCACCAAATGGATAAATTTAGCATTTCTCATTATCGTCGTATTTCCATACTATACAACTCTTTCTAATTCATCGTAGCACGTGAAAAATGTAACAAGTTATCATCTGTCGTAAGCTTTGTCCGTCTCTCATCATTAACCCCAAAATCGATATGCTTGTTTTTTTGTTTTGCTTACAATGTAAACATCAATGATTGTTTTCTTAAACTTTCTCTGCATCTATGTGATTTATGTTAACGCCATAACATTTGGTTTTCGATCGTATTGTATTTTTTCATTTAGCGAACATCTATTTAAAATATGAACTGTCGTAAATTTCTGGTCGCGATCGTATATTCTTTTCTTTCCATTGCTTTAATCAATTCCTTATACTAGAATATCAACCTAATAATTAACTTCTATTATTATCTGTATTGTTCAATCTCATTGACATTCACAATTCGTCCGTATCCACGATTTGTGTCAGTCATTTTTCTTTAAATATATGACTTACATGTTTGATTTTATTCGAGTCCCGCCATAATTTATTTCTATTTGTCAATAATAATTAGACAATTTTTTTTTCTCTCACTAAATCATCTTACATGAAGAATCATCATTACAAAAGTCAGAAATCTCTGATACCAGTTCGAAAATGGTTACTAGAATCTGGTGATGGTTTGTCAACATCTATTCGTATTCCTTCTTTCACAAACGAGCATAACATACAAAAGCAATCATGTCTAAATAGAATCATCAAAAGAAAACGACTCAATTATTCAAAGTATTCTTCAAACACAGCATCGATCATCGATTGGTTCTATGATTTTGTTAAAAAAATCTTCTTGATTTACGATGAAAAGCAATTAGAATGTAGCGATATGAGACAGCATGACGCAATCGATGAAACGAACATATCGTTGACGACGTGCTCTTCATATCAATTAGAAACTACTGACCCAAACGTTGACGCGTATATATATGTATATATTTCTACAACTAATCTATCATGTTTTTCTCGTATCTACTCTTCGTAGTACTCAATCAACATTCAAGTGTAATACGATTAATTTAATTGCACAATCAAAAATCAACCCTAAAGTAATGATAACTACTGCCACTAGTAGTTCTAATCTGAGTAATTTACAACCGATTATTGTTCATTCATCAAAATCTGTTCAAACTCAAACAAACTATAATGAACAACACTCAACCGTTAATCCACTCTACTGTTTCTCTGTACAAGATGGACAAATCTTACCTCTAACGTATTCATCTTCGTTTGCTCTCAACAAGCAAAATTTGAAATATTGTAGTATGACTATTTAGAAAAAAAGATACTCGAAATCTTATATTTTTTGTCTATCGATAGATCTTCCTATTGATTCGTCCCTAGTACCACTACCAATTGATATTCATTCTCATACATCCTATCGTCCAACTATTGCATCGTTTACAAGTTTAATTTCCAATGCACTATCATTGAGAACAACTCAAAATCCTATCAATAATGAGTTATCATCAAAGTTCCATCGACCTTCATCATCTCTACACGATACACGTATATGTCATTATGATAAACGTAATCGTTTAATTGAATGTTGTCATTCATCGAACTCAGAACATTACCGAAGAAATTTCTATCCTTCTTCAGATGCGAATAAAAATGTTCCTGAAATTCTTTTTGCAGAAAATACTTGTCAGTTAATTAAACAAGCTTGGCTATCATCCAAATCTGATCAACAAGTGAAATTACAAATATCGAATGCATGATGTATAAACATATTCATTAAGAAGAAGTCATTTTTCTCGAGAAAACATTTCTCACACGTGCATTCTTATGTACATTTTTGAAAAATAAACTCTATATGTGTATTGACTCATTTGATTTACTTGATATGATTATGATACTGAAATTGATTAGTTATATATGCAAGCATTTAGCGACAATCATCTCGAATTGTTGAAAGTTAACTTCAATCAAACATCGTACTTTTCTCTGAAGAGATTAAATTAATATTTATCAGTGTCAATACTATTTCCTTATGCCTGTTGTGAATCAATACCATAGTTTATTTCTATAGCTAAAAAAATTGCTTAATTTGGACTCGGATTCTTACTGTTTATGACAATGGGCGATTTTAATTTCTTCTACTGTTGTTACAGTTACAAATATATATGCATAAATGTAAATATAATCATAATCTATGCCTTATGATTGTACTAAAATTAGTTAAAAACCTAGTGTTCATATGATATATCCATGTTTTAATATGTATAAAATTATCATCCAATTAGTATCTTCACTGTTTTTAGAAACCTTACAATTCTTTCTTGGAACACGAAAGTTGCATTACATCAGTTTTATCCGACATCTCGATGGTTTGCTATTAATATTATTTCATGTTAAATAGACGGATAATTTTGAAATTGAAATAAAAATGTAAACAGAGCTAATTTAGAAAAATGAAAAGTAATTGTTCAATAATGGAATTGAGCCTCATTTTTATGTCCAGGATAATTCTTGTTTGTATTTTTCTCTCGTGCTATGTAACATAATTCAAGGAGTGTCATGTGGAACTAAAGATTATAAAATTGATTTAACATAAATGTCATTTTTAACGATGCAAAGAAAACATAAATTAGCTTATGTATGTTTTTACTAGGAAAGTAAGAAAAAGCGTTGTGAACTTGATTCAAATTTCTGTCTGAAATATAAAATCAACTAGCATTATATTTGATGATTTCAGTCGACAGATTAGCGTCTGAATGAGTTTCACTTCTCAATACATATTTAGAGACATGTGGGAAAATTCCGAAAAATTTTGATACTGAACATTAAACATTGGAAAAATTTTAAAGAAAACGTTTTCTGAACTTTTTTAATCCTCGTATATTAAAGTAGCGTAGAATGTTATTGTTTTATCTCAATCTTAAAATATAAAACAAACAACGACTCTATACTGATAGAATATCTCTCAGATCTAGCCTGAAGCAGAAAAAGCGAGGTAATACACGAACCAGATATAACTCGAAAACTTGATTTCATCCACAGTTCAGCTAACTCATTCATTCAGATTTCCATCCAAAGAATTATGACATATTTTAGTCGAGTTCAGCTGTCTTTGTTCATAAGATGATGAATCTCTCAAAGAAATAGTGCCATTTAGTTAACATATTCGATATGATGTTTGATATATCAGAGGTACCTTCCAAAGTGACATACATGTATCTAATATTTCGAGGGTTCTTCCTATTATAGATATGACTTTTTATGACGTTTGATGAGCGAAGATTCTTCAAGTACTATTTTCAGTTGTGAGCTAGTCTCATTCTTTCGAGCTCGGCAACTCTGGCGTCCAATGCCATTCCACATAGAGTCCTTTTATGAAATCAAATTCGATGGCTAAATATAAGAGGAAACAAATTAGAACTAACCATTGCAACAAGAGGACAGTTTTATGTTTTACATGAATTATTTCAGTAAAGGATAATGTTGCGACGTTTTAGCCCATGAAAAGGAGAAAAAAAAGCAAAAAGTGTGTTTCTGAAATGAACGAATCTTTGAACTATCGATGCAAGGAACTGATAAGATATCTTAGCAATTCTTAAACTTTATTGTAAAAAATGAAGGCAAAAATTTGTTAAATATGTAAGGAAAATTCTTAGATTCATTTTATGGTCATGTTTTTTTATAGATGGAATCAATTCAATTTAAGATACCATAGATCCGATTTCAAAAAGTCTACCGAATCCCATTAATGACATCTATAGAAATAATCATCTACCTGAAAATATGATAGAAAGAAAAACGAGTCTTGTGTGACAAGCGAAATTTCTCAGAATTGGAAATTATAGTCTAGAACTAAGAAAAGCTTAAAGTAAACAATGAGGTAATAGTAAAAATATAGATTGTCTGATTTTCAACATCAGTGAAAGTCAACTATTATGCTCATCTTATAATAAGCATCAGACAAAACTTCACTAAATCTGAATGAGAATTTTTCTTTCCATTTTCGAAAAAAACAACGCAGCACTGAATAAAAAATCTTGCTTGAAAATACTATATAAAAGAATATTTGAAAAAGTAGAAAAATAACCCTCGAAAAGCAAAAGATGTGGTAACACTGTTTACGAAGAAAGCGACAACAAGCCCTCACACTCCTACACTCATTCTATTGCTTTCACAAAGATAATGCACAACTTTCTCCTTTTCTAGTTGTGCATTTGATTTGATTTTCTCACTGTGTAATGTGATATCATCTATCACTGGATGACGAATAGAAAATTTGTATTCGGATTCCTCTATACAACCAGGTAAAGGAAAATATACAAACTGTTGCATCGTTAGTAAAACATTTGCCGTATAGTTGCATGTCTCTTTTTTTCAGGAGCGTTCCGAGAAATAAAGAATTCAGGAGGGCTTACCCAACTAGGCAAAATTCTTCATAGACTCGTTTAAGCAATCAAAAAAGGACGGAAAATCGAGAAAAAGTGGACGTGTTTTGATGATAATCGAGGTTCTCGATTGTGAGTGAAAAACACTCATTTCCCCCACTTCCTGTACGTTTAATCACGATTTCAGCCAAAAGTCTCGTGTGAACACGGGCGTACCGAAGTCTCAAGAACAGTAGGAGGTGGGTGTAAGGTCTTTATTCATATCAATTCAGCAACTAAAGTCCCCAGAGAAGAGCTTTTTTAAAAGTTTTTGTCCAAAGCACAACATTTTCAAAAGCAGGGGGAATGGTTACACCCCATACGCTCCTCCCCATCGGTTTGTATCCCACTGCGTGTGAATTCATATAAAAAAGAGAGAAAGTGGTCGTTTATTGCAAAGTCGTTATCAATGGCAGGATCATAATAAGAATTCTTAAGTAATAAACAGACGTCTACTTTTTCTCAATTTTCCGTCCTTTTTTGGACTATTAAGCGCGTTTCTGAAAACTTTTGTCTGCTTGGGTAGGAAGCTGAAGTCTGGAAGAAAGCAAGGATTTTATAACCTCTCTTGTGTGCAATCATATCTTTATTTATTCAGAAAAAACTGTAAAATGAGAAAGTCGAGTGATCAAAGATAAGTATTACTTTAAATTGATTATACAGGTAAAAATTTGCATTGTAATCTTATGTCATCCAAACGAGAATTTCATCATTCGGAATGTCTATCCCTATTTTTGATTTCATACATACCAGTGATGTTGATAATGATGAATATTTAACCCGATTCTGTCTGAATGATCAAGACATGTGCCAATCCGAAAATACAGTCGAACGTGTTTATCTATGAATTGTAATTGTATAATCACCAATTTATCTCTATTTCTTACGATGATTTGATATAGCATCGAAGTTCAGAATAGTTTTTTTTAGATATGAATCTACCAGGCGATTTATTAATATGTTCAATAACGTTGAAACTGTTTTCTGACCCAGTCGTAGCACAAGACAGTCATACGTATGAGAGACAAGCAATTGTCGAATGGATTAAAAAGAATGGTACAAGTCCAATCATTAGTATTCAATTATCACTTGAACATTTGAATCCTAATTATGCTATTAAAAAGGCAGTTGATCACTTCCAAAAAATCATCAAGAGAAAAAAATATCAGCACACGCTAGATATTGATGTGGGAAAGAAATCGGGTCGACCACTTTTTCAAACATTTGGCAAAACTATTTATCATGCACAGTGCCTGCCAACAAATGATAATCGTCTTGAAATAGTACTATTGAAAATCTATGGTACTCGTGGAAAAAAAGAAGCATCCCTTCATGTTGATTTGAGTCGTCATCCACGTATTGTTAGAACATATGATCTTGTGTCTGAGCGTTATGATGATGATGAGGATGATAATGATGCTAATACTGCTATTATGCTATTATAAGAATATGCGCATATGGGTAGTCTCTATGAATTACTGCAAGAAAGGAGAAAGGTACCAATTGAAAAAATTTTGATCGAGATATTTTTACAGATCGCTGATGTAATGAGCTTTTTGGCATATAATAATGTTGTTCATGGTGATTTAGCATGTCGTCATATACTCATATTTCGTTTCAATAAAAATAATCCCAGAAATATTATTATTAAAATAACTGATTTCGGTCTTAGTCGACCAAGTAAGCTGTATTCGTTGGTACCAGGTGCTGCAAAGACGACTTTAAATATCATTCCAGTACGATGTACTGCGCCAGAAATATTTGCAATTAATATAACACCTGAAGTTCATACAGAGAAATCCGACGTTTGTTCTATCGGTGTTCTCGTGTGGGAAGCTTATTATCAAGGTGCAATACCTTGACTAAAAATTGAAAACGACAATGATGTTACTCGATGCGTCACCAATGATGAATTACTCCCAAAGCCATCGAATTGTAGTGAGCCATATTGTTCAATTATTTGTAAAACTAGGGCGAAATTACTCAAGCATCTTCCAACATTTAGCGAATTGAAACATCTTTTAACAAAACAATATTATGATGCAACATTTGAAGCATTAAAGGACCAGTGGCGATAAGACCACTTTTCGGCCCAAAATATTTTCAAGAAATAACT
>OENT01001010.1:0-61852 GCA_900239685.1 Rotaria macrura
GCGGGCGAGGCAGGGCGAAGGTTGGACGGGGTACGAGCGGGGCGGGGAACGTTTAGAAAAATTACTCACGGGGATCGGCGAGGCGGGTTGCCAAGCGCAGCGGGCCGGGACCCGCAGGGAGCCAAAAATCGATGCCCCGCCCACCTCTGCTTCATAGTTGACAAGTTTCAGTTAGGACAATCCATTGGTCAGATATGGCTCGCTGACTGAAAATAACTACTTGGAAATCCGCAATATCAGTGGTGGGAGAACATTAATATCATATTGTACTTAATAGAATGAGAGATGCCTTTCCAAGAAACTGTTTTCAGTATTTTAGAATTACGTCCTAAGACATTTCTCAGCACTTCAAGTTTCTATTTCCTAGACGCTTCTCCTTCACTTTCGTCTGCAATAGTATCGTTTCAAGCATCAATATCGGTACCAATAGTAACACTAACTGATAATAAAAATAGAAGCAAGCGTCGTACTTATCCGCTAAGGGATACTCCATATGGAACGAGGAAAAGAAGAGTATTACCCAGGTCTTTCGTTCCAAAGCCCGGTTCCCGCTGGAAACGGGATATTTTCCGGCTTCTTCCTGCCAGATCCGGTTAATTTCCGGCCGGAAAAACAACCGGAATATGGAAGCAGTAATCCAGCCGGAATCATCCGTACCGGGAACCTGGATATTCCGGCCACTCTCGAAAATCGAAAATTTCATGGAAATAAGTCAGATCATCCAGAAACCTACCGGAAATATGGGAATTCCCACCGGAATTCAACCGAAAAAAAACATATTGCGATAAAGAAGTAGCGGAAAACAGTCGGAAACAACCGTATTCCGACCAGATTTTTGAAGATTATTTATGGTTGAAAAATCAGGCCCCGCTGGAGAAAAAATCAAATCAGATATAAAATTCACATTTAAATCAACCTTGGATACAAAAATCGGTACTTTACGAAAAAAGACCTTTTAAAAACCTTTATAGGTCTGTTTTCCTAAATCCTTCATTTAAGATTTTTCAGATTTTTTGAGTGGAGATGATAGAAAATCAAATTCTTAGACTTTCCATCGAAGAAAATTCTTATTTATCTCATTCCTAGATAATAAAATCATTATTCTACGAAAAAATACTTTCAAAAGTCCTTTTCTTCTAATTACTTCAGTTTAAGGGCTGTGTCGATCGAATGGATGCGTTGTCAAACTTTTATGGATTCGCGGGAAAATTTTAGATGTGTGTGTGTGTGTGAGTGCTATCGTTTACAGTACATCAGTGTGCATTTCAAGTCTCTTCCAGAGAAATTTATAAATCGTAGGTGATTTTGAGACCTTTGAAACGTCATTTACCTTGATTGAAGACTAAGCAAAGTCTCAAAACGCTGGTGTTTAGCATGTATGCTGTCCTTACACCTAGCGTTATCTGTTTGCAAAAGTCTAAAAATCTGATTTTTAGGTCTTCGCACCTTAAATTCGAAATTTTGCGATAGAAACATTTTCGGAGAAACATTTATAGTGCTTCACTTGAAGTTTATATGTTCCCGGTGAACCGTCTGGTGAAACCCGAAGCTTTTAGAAAAGAAGGCAAAAATCTGGCTTCCAAATGCGGAAAGCTTTGCTTAGTAAGTCGGAATCTTTAGCGCTGTTTGGGAGAAAACAAGAAGAATTGTCGTGAGCTTAGCCGGAACGGTCAGATCTAGACCGTGTCCTGTCCCAATGGGAAAATTGGTTTATCTGTTAGCGTTATCTATCACGGAAATGGTTGAATCTTGCCAGTATGCGACCGGGCTTGGAAACGGTCTTTTCCGTCGACGAAACCTGTGTAGGAAACGGGAACGGTATCCAATGATACGCTACGGTGCCCGGAATTTGAGGGAAGTAAGCAGGAACCGAAAGCCGGGATCAATTTCGGAAACAATCTTCCGGAAATCGTGGGAATGCCACTGGATCAGGCCGGTTCGTGCCGTACGTCTTCGACCTGGTAATCAGCCATACAACAAAATAAAATTTATATTTCGTTATTAAATTATTTAGAGATACTGTTTTCGTTTATCTTAATTTTTTTCTTTTGAACGTATTACTTTTCCATAGCCTTTTGTTGTATTTTGAATATAAGAAAGTGATCTTGCTACTAAAAACTGAATACATATCGGGTAATCCATGTGGTCTCAACCACGTTTACATCGACTTTCGCCTAATCGCGTGAAACTTTCAGCTTTTGTAGACCATATTCAGGTATGAAAAGCCCGCGTATCAGTTTGTGAAATTTCTTTAATAAGTACATACATTTGGACCATGACATTTCTAGGGCTTCATACGTAAAATAGAGAAAATTGATTTGTTCGAAAATCATACTGTTCGAAAATCTTTCCAACGGGACACATTAAGTACCAACTATCTTATATATTCTGAAAGCTGATGAGTTAAGCTACATTTGACTAAAAAATATTGAGGTCTTTCTAAACTTTTTATCATATTATCCTGTCATGCACCCTACTCACTGGCTATGTTTTAGTAGATATCTTGTAACGAAAAATCTTAAAGAAAAAAATCTTTCCCAAATAGGGGCATATATGGGGTTTTGTAGAGAATCGAATTCTCAACAAGATACACGATATAAGAACTCTCGCTGTTTTATCTGAAAAAATGCAGAGTCAAAAACTATAAAAAATCTGTTTTTCGTACAAAAATTCAACTGACTCCAGTGTCTTCGTTAGTTTATAGTTTAATATTTTCTGAGTCGAAATTTTAGCACCAAATTCGTGTAGAGCATCAACAAGTGCCTGATACTATATATTTTTAAGCCTACGTTTTTATTCGTCTGTTCCCAAGTGAAAATTTCAGCAAAAAAGCTAGCTTAAACAGGCTTAAATTTGAGCTTAAAAAGCGCTTGGAAGCGCACATTTTAAGTGCCTTAAAAGTGCTTAAAATCAAACTTCAGCGCTTGTAAGGCCTGAAATATATTATTCAATAAAAAAGATTTTATTAGATTTCTAAGGTTGCTGTATTGGTAAACTATATTCAGAATTTGTTTCTATGTTACCTTACTACATTTTCATCAAATGATTCAATTTTTGATTGTATACAGTTTTGCGCCGGTCATCGGTTTCGAACGTCATCATATTTTTTGTACACTATTAAACTAGAAGTCAGCGATATCAACCACTCAGCTAAATTATCGTACAGACAGATATTGATAAAACTGCATTATGAATTATGTGAAACTAAGACTAGCAAATAGCGTTTCTGTTTCACTCTTGTTAACTTTACTCATATCTTATATAAAAGAAATCTATTTCTCTCACTAACATTCAATACATCTTACAATCTCCTAACTTTAATGTATTCTTATTCAATTTCATATTCTACGTGTTATTCCAAATCTTTTACTTGTATCTTTCACTTTCCAGTCTATACTATATTATAACTAATTTTCATCTTCATTCTTCTTATCTTCATGCTAAAACTATCATACTCATGTGAGGAAGAGTAGGCTTTGCTAAAGTAAGATAAACCAGATGGATATACCAAGTGAAGTAACGTGAATACACTAACATAATAACAAAAGTACAAAAAACTAAAATTATAAAAAGAAACTAAAACACAAAGAAAACAAACTAAATCAGATAACAACTAAAGTATATAAAAACAAAAAACATTCCGAAAAGAAAAATAAACTAATAAATCACACAAGAACTAAACATAACAACACTATTAAAAGAAATATGAAATAAAAACAAAAAGAAACTATATCACAAAGAGATATAGCAATAGGACAAAAACAAAAAGTAGGAGGAGAAATAAAAAATCTAACAAAAGTAATAAAAAATCTAACTAAAATAAATAAAAACAATACATACATATATACATACAACTAATCAATGGTAATCAATGGATTACATAAGTATCAGTTACTTCACGCGTTGTATTCTGGCTATCACATAGTATAAGTCTTGCACTACTTATATGGAGTTCAAAAAACTATTCAAAAGATTTTTATTGTTCATTTCTGTTACGTGTCTTATTAAAATCCATACGTGTACATTAGTTATAATATCAATGTCTGTCTTACGTTTTGTACTTCTGTATAATTTACTCAACTTCTACATTGTGCTCCTGATGATGTGTTCAGTGGAACACGAAAGCTTGAGTTATTTGTGAATTTCAGATTGAAATAAAAACGAGTAAAAACACGATGATCTTTGTAGCAGTTATTTATTCTATTTATTCCTATTTATTTCCTACTGCTGTATCCTCTAACTTATTGAGAAAAAGTGTGAAAATGTTGATCCACAAGATTCTAGAAAAATGGAATTCCCCCACTACGTAGCATATACGGTTTGATAGAGGAGAAGTTCCTCTATCTACCTGTATCGGTAGCTTTTCGAGGGAGTACGATTTGCTGATAGTATGCGTCAAAAACGCCAAAATGCTGCTTTTTTCCGTGAATTGTTTTACTATTTTGCTATTTATTCTAATGTTGAATGACTATAAATAAAGTTGGAGCGTTAAATTCAGATTAAGCGTACAAAACTGCATTAAACAAGCTATTTTTGATTACGCTCATAAATTTTTCCGTAAAGCCTTCTGAATTGGTTATTTGTTCCTATTTCATACTATCAGGGATCTTGTCGAATTTAACGAGTACTAAGGAATGGAAGTACGATACACAGTATTTTGTAGAATAGCTCACGCTGCATCGAATGGTGCATAATAAAACCAGGTTTCATTATGTTTCAACCTTTTAGTAAATCGTATACGAGCAAAAGAGCACTTTTTCACTCATGGGAGATGCGACGCTAGCGTGACCCCTGATTGAATAACTTAAATAATTATTCAATATCATTTCTATAAAGCATGAGCTGCTCTACAATTTTAAATTTTCATATCTCTCTTTGTGCCTTTTTGGTTTCTGGAAAACAGTAATTATTGTACGTACCGCTCCATTTTCATTTTTTTCTGACGTTTCAATACATTCAGAATTGCATCTCACAAGAAAAGTTGTCAACCACCGCTTTTGTCAGAAACTGCATATGATCCAAATGTGTCACTTTGATATTCTATTTGTTCCTAAATTGGGTGGCGTGATAGCTAAGTTCCAACATTAATGGAGAAAAATGACACCTTTTCTGTTTATTATCATTAATCGTCGAGCTTTTGTACAATACTAACCTTTTTGGTAAAAACCTTTTATCGTGCCGAGATCAGGACTAGATCCAATACTGTTTAGGATATAAAACCTTTTTGAAATCGAAAACAATTTTTTCGACCTTTATGACCCTGAAGCAGGGTAAAAAGATTTCGAATTCTCATAACCTTTCAGAGACCATCTTTGGAAAGTCATGAATAACACGCTAATTAAGTTATCATAAAATATCTCTACATAAGGCCATACTATGAATTCGTAAAAACTGGACATTGGAAGTTTGCAGCTAAAAACGTGCTTTCCCGTAGTCTAACTGATGGTAATTTTCTATCCCGACTCTTATAACTAATCGTTCAGGAATTCCAGGAGTTTTTCTGAGTCTTTTTCAAGTTTTTATTTTTTTTGAAGGAAATTCAATATCCAAAACTATAATATTTCATAAAAGTCGAATCGTACTTTTGGACCAGGAACACATATTTATGAAACAAAGTGAACAATAATTAACAGGAAACTTTAGGGCTGCATTCACACCGATGTTAAAAGTCATTGATTCAATTTTTTTAGCAATGATCCCTGCTTAAAAAACTCTTCTTCTCATTAAGAAAATCCAATTATACGTTTTAGAAAAAATAATGACAAATTAAAAGCTCGAGAACCCTTACATAAAACTGATTTTTGCATTGTCTTTATTTTTCCAAAGTACTTCTCTTTAACAAAAAAAATCCAACTTAAATTAAAAAAAATATATCAATTCTGAAAAGAAACTACGCAGTGAAAAAATATCAAATTATGGAATATTTCAGTAGATTATAATCGAATTTTACTGTACCAAAATCCGAATTATAATCGATTGAAATCAATCTCCGAAATCAACAATAATTTGATTAATAATTAAACGATAATCTTATAAATCTGGAAAAATTAATATTTAAAGCATATAATCAAGATTTAATACGATTTTTATCGCAATAGTTTTGGATTTATACGACTATTGTTTGATTAAAAATCAAATTATCGTTGATTTCGCAGATTTCAATGGATTATAATTTGGATTTTGGTACATAAAATTCGATTGTAATCTACTGAAATCTTCCATAATTTGATAATTTTTCATTGCGTAGAAAAGAGTGAAACAGAAACGCTATTTGCTAGTCTTAGTTTCACATAATTCATAATGCAGTTTTATCAATATCTGTCTGTACGATAATTTAGCTGAGTGGTTGATATCGNGTTCGAAACCGATGACCGGCGCAAAACTGTATACAATCAAAAATTGAATCATTTGATGAAAATGTAGTAAGGTAACATAGAAACAAATTCTGAATATAGTTTACCAATACAGCAACCTTAGAAATCTAATAAAATCTTTTTTATTGAATAATATATTTCAGGCCTTACAAGCGCTGAAGTTTGATTTTAAGCACTTTTAAGGCACTTAAAATGTGCGCTTCCAAGCGCTTTTTAAGCTCAAATTTAAGCCTGTTTAAGCTAGCTTTTTTGCTGAAATTTTCACTTGGGAACAGACGAATAAAAACGTAGGCTTAAAAATATATAGTATCAGGCACTTGTTGATGCTCTACACGAATTTGGTGCTAAAATTTCGACTCAGAAAATATTAAACTATAAACTAACGAAGACACTGGAGTCAGTTGAATTTTTGTACGAAAAACAGATTTTTTATAGTTTTTGACTCTGCATTTTTTCAGATAAAACAGCGAGAGTTCTTATATCGTGTATCTTGTTGAGAATTCGATTCTCTACAAAACCCCATATATGCCCCTATTTGGGAAAGATTTTTTTCTTTAAGATTTTTCGTTACAAGATATCTACTAAAACATAGCCAGTGAGTAGGGTGCATGACAGGATAATATGATAAAAAGTTTAGAAAGACCTCAATATTTTTTAGTCAAATGTAGCTTAACTCATCAGCTTTCAGAATATATAAGATAGTTGGTACTTAATGTGTCCCGTTGGAAAGATTTTCGAACAGTATGATTTTCGAACAAATCAATTTTCTCTATTTTACGTATGAAGCCCTAGAAATGTCATGGTCCAAATGTATGTACTTATTAAAGAAATTTCACAAACTGATACGCGGGCTTTTCATACCTGAATATGGTCTACAAAAGCTGAAAGTTTCACGCGATTAGGCGAAAGTCGATGTAAACGTGGTTGAGACCACATGGATTACCTGATAAGTAATTAAAAAGTTAAAAATTCGAAGCATTTCCAACGTTTGAGACGACACAATCATAAGCTCACAGTAGATAAAAGGAGGAACATCACTTTTGGCAGTCTTGTTATTAAGACTACACTTTTTTCTTCGACATTTATTGTAACTAAATCATAACTATCTCAAAAGGCAATACCATTTATAATTGGACTTAAAACACCATAGGAAAGCCTAATGTCGTCCAACTCAGAACGATGGTAATCAGCAATTAATTAAAAAAATTGAATTTTTTTTTCGGATCATGAGGTCACTTTCTGACAGGGGCTAAATTCTGGTGAATTTTTGGGCCATGCCGAAAGCCCTGTCCGAGTATTCTGTGGATCGAAATTCCGTTCTCCTTAGCGACAAAGGAGCATGACGAAGAATATGTGGGTCTCACTGGATGAGGTTGTGGGAATGTATCTTTTCAAAATCGGGCAAAATTGACATCCTGTCTGTGATGGTTCTGAGCCTTATCTCTCGTAAGTTGTTACTGACCTTAGCCCTGTTTGTCACGGTCTGTGGTGCGAATTTATTAATTAGGTGATAATTAGTTACTTAAAGATTTTATTAATTGAAATGTCTGTCATGGTCTGTGTGCTGGGCGTTGGGACTAGGTCTAAAATTCTATCCAAAAAAACTTCAACACTCTTTTAGATAGTGTTTCACAAAATAAAAAAATTATCATAAAATTTATTTAAAACAAAATTGCTCTGGTTCACTCCCTCAAGAAAGCTTTTCTCATTTCTCCAGAAACAGTCTCACTTTTCTTATTCATAAAATTGAAATATATTTTCTCTCTCTCTTTTCTGAAACCCCAAAGCGAACTGATCTTCTTTCTCATAATAAATTTTTCTGACTTATTCATTCATTTATTTATTTATTTAAAGGAAAAAGAATTCAAGTTTCTCTTATTCGCACATTTATTCATATTTCATTTAAACCAGCTTTGACTTTTCTACATGTACTTCATTTTTTATGCAAGAAAAAACGTTGATTCTTTTTTTTTTCATCAAAAAACATTAGAAATGCTTTGGGACGATTTCAAAGTACAAAACTGAAATAAAATTCAAAAAATAAAACGTTTTTCATATACATGTAATTATTTATTTATTATTCTCTGTTTCTGATCACCAAGTTGTTAATTCGCTTATTCATTCATTCCAAAGTCTCATTAACACTCACAACAACTAAGATGACAGTCAAAGCAATAATCACAACAGTTAGTGCAGGCCTGAAAAATAGCAGCAACACAACAAAGAATGCCTAATCCAAGAACAACAGCACCACCATAAATAGCATAACGAGCAGCAGTATTATTATTATTATTATTATAAGCAGCACTACCAGCCGCTAGGATAATAAAACCGACAACGATAAAAATAACAATGATTACTATGGTAGAACAAATACCACTACAGCAACCACCTCCGCGAAGGCGAGAAATTTTCTCCAGCCTAGCTTCAAATCCATCGCTTTCTGGAACAGTGTCTCTTGGTTCTAAATGACAAAAGACAATCGTTTCAGTTCACTTTTATGAAACAAGTACAATAAATTACCGCAAACTTACATACTAATGAGTTCTATTTAGTTCTGATCGTTCTATTTGATAAAGATTGTGCAATGAATGGAATACAATTCACAAGTGCAAGAGTTGACTGGAATTGGTATCAAACTCTGAATATTCATCCGATTCCGTTCGATTCTTACACTATCAAATTGTACTCCCTCCAGTTGCATAGTTTTCGAACTCCTATCTCCAATATGAAATGATTAAGAGTTGATACTTAAAGCAACAACATTTCAGTAAAAGTATTTTTGTACTAAAATTCTGAAAGAGACCATGGGTGATATTTTCGATAAGAAAACAGATATAGAAAACTTCGAAACATTCATAAGTCGACGGAGAACTTTCTGAACTTTGGTCTAAAGGAGAAATGTTTATAGTAATGACACCATCTGTCATTTCGTCATTTTTCTTTCAACCGAAATTAAGAAAGCTTCGGCTATGTTAATGTTGCTGATTTTAGGTATGTCGGCTAGTTTTGTGGCTTGCCATAGTAACTGTAACGATGGAGTGTAACAGAATTGTATTTTTGTCCATTTTCGTTTCGATCATGACTCCTCGAATAAGACTCGTCAAGAGTTGAGCGACGTCTTAAATTGTAGAAAAAATGGTGATCATGACAGTGAGAATTATCTAAGGTTAAAAAAATACTTTCTGTAAAATGTGTCAATCAAATACCGACACCCACTTTTTCGGTACATTTAGCAATAGCGAATATTAGTATTTCACAGATTATATTGTCAGAAAAAATTCTAGTAGCCTCAGATCGATCTCAATATCATTCAAGCAGTTTTTTCTAGAATTCACCAGCTTGCTCAATGTGACACGACTCTTTTGCTTCAGAGATATGATTTAAACGAAACATGGGAGAATGTAATGTTCTTACCTAGTTACATGGACAAGCCTTTTTGGTACATGCGGTATTCTTTCGACCAACACTTTCTGAACACTGATAAAATATGTACAAAATCGTGTCTTCAAAAACACCTTTTCTGCAGTTCGTTTCTTAATATTACTGCTAGAATTTGAGAAATGAAGGGCCTTGTAGCGTTTCAAAAACAATAGTCACAACCGTTTTTACCAACGTAATCGCTGTCTTCAATAGATGAAATCCCGTTTCATGGTAATTAGATATAGTGGTGACATGCATGGCAACAGAGATAATTCAATAGTATATCACATTTGCCCCCTAAAATAGGTTTCAAGTAATGATATGAACCATTTTTCTGCTTCGTTTTAGATTTACCTCAGATCAAACTCAGAACGCAAGAACTCTTACGATAATAAAACTAAGTCTTATATTATTTTGTCCTAGGTTTATCTGAAAATTTCGTCACGTGATTTCCGTGATTTTGAATATGGAAACTACGGACACATTTCGAATAGTCAGAAAATAGAACACGTATCGGTTTCATAAAAGCATGAAATTCTTTTTAAACTGTGCTCTCTAAAAAAAAGGAGTTTTGCAGAACCTTTCAAAGTTCTGTAAAATAATACCATAATAGGTGAAACTTCATTGTGTAATAATAAAAAAGCAGAATTATCCATGATTTCTAGAAATTCTGATTCTTATTCACCACAATTTTTTCTTTCATAATTGAAAAAACGTGAATTCATGTATATACGCTGGAGGCAGAAAGGAATAAGAAAATCCTGATTCAGTAACATCTTCGTTCGGATAGAGTTCCTCTCAGATTAGTTCAATCGAATAAGATTATTTGACGCTTGTATTTGGTTTTCAACTCTAATACGCAATGGGTTTTTGAAAGTACCTCTCGTGAGACTCAGAACGCATTTCTATTCTCAATCAAACCTAAAGCCAATTTTAAAAAAGGCTAAGAAGACAATACAATACTTGTATTCTACTACTATTTTTTTAATTGTTGTTTATTCTTAATACAAACGCATTCATTGAGGTTGACTTCAGACTAATAAATATGCTATTAGTATATAGATTTTCATGTGAACCGATTCCATCAATACCAGTCAAAAATCAACAAGAAAAATTAATTCAATTGACTTTGACAAAACAAGTTAATCATTTTTCTGAGTTATGTAATTATTTAGAAGTTAAAATTTGGTCAGTAGTAGATCTAATATTTTAGAAAAAACAAAGCTAGTGGACATTTTACCAAGGTGTTCGGATACGTTGTCTTTCATATGCTAAGAATATTTATTATCAATAATATACTCCTTTTTGTTACAAGATAAAATTTTTTGCTTTCTCATTATACACAAGTTAAATAAGTAAAACAATCTTTTTCGCACGATAATATTTAACAAAAATGAATTGAAACAAAGGTTTGTTAGAAAGACTGCTGAAAAATATCAATTTTTTAGGGGGTATAACAGAAGACCTCCTTGTAACTTATGAGCGATAAGACAGAATATACAAGACGCCGGGTCTTCTAATGTCTCGAGGGCTTTAGTAAATCGGCTGATCCGAGCCGGTCTTAATTTTTCAGAGTGGTATCTGTCTAAAAAACGTAGAGCGTTACCATTTATGCTTAAAGCACTGCTGAAGCCTATACTGTTCAAATTCTAATAGCACTAGTCATTAACGAACTTCGTAAAATATTTATCTCAATACATGAATTTGTAGATTTCTTTCAATCAGTAGTCAGCAAATTTTGGTCCAAAAAATGTGGCACGTACCAAAATTAGCATTGTCTTTGAAACAAGGGGGAATAGAAGGATTTTCAGGATTGCGAATCCTATGGATATTCCTGAAATGTCATGAACTTCATGAAAACCGCAGGAATCTGGGGAATCATTGGAATTTTGAATATGCCATTTTACCCTTGAGTTACTCAGCCGATTCAATACCATCTATTCTTTGAACTTGCATCAAGCCAGAGTTGCGAAAAAACCGTGACTTGAGTTTAGTCCCTTAGATCCATGAAAGAATTAATTTATAGAGATTTACTTCTATGCTTTTATATCTTATTTATCTGTGATATTTATTATTGTATTCACTATATTTTATTGTCTTTGGTGCCCGTAGTCCCTTTATGTAGTTTTAGTTTCTCTGGGTACTGTCAGTGACAAAAAGTACTAGTGGAACCGAAACGAACTCAAAATGAATAAAGGCTTCGCTAGGTTTCGGAAAATTAAAATGAAACAGTATAATTTTGTTTTCAGGGACCAATCTTGACTCGAGTCGCTGTGAGGACTGTAATTGCTCAACCTGGTCCTGTCTTTAGCTCGTTGCGAAGATAAAGAAGCTTTTCTTTCGATGAACATGCCGTGCTTGAAGATGGACGAAGAAGATATAGAACTCTTTAGATCGTACCTTTCATTTCGATTTTGGTTTCCATGTCGATAAAGCTAGAAAGATAAAAGAGTCATGGCATGAATAAATGAACTGTGAAAAGGAAAATAAGGAACCCATTAATTTCTTGTTTTATTAAGAAGGTTGAGATACTTGACACTATTTAATTCTCTTCTTTTATTTTATTTTATTTAAAATTAAAATTAAAATTAAAATTTGAATCAATTAAAATTTGAATCAATTAAATTTTGATTCGAACTTAATAGTTTACTTAAATTTTAAATTTTAAAATTGTGACGCTTCGTATCTCGATGACATACTATATCCGACAAAAAAATAAAGACAAATGACATGTTTATACAAACAAAATTTTCTTTTTGCTTGGNCCAAGCAAAAAGAAAATTTTGTTTGTATAAACATGTCATTTGTCTTTATTTTTTTGTCGGATATAGTATGTCATCGAGATACGAAGCGTCACAATTTTAAAATTTAAAATTTAAGTAAACTATTAAGTTCGAATCAAAATTTAATTGATTCAAATTTTAATTTTAATTTTAATTTTAAATAAAATAAAATAAAAGAAGAGAATTAAATGATATCAAAAGGAACCCATTAATGTAATGAGGAATACAAATGATGCATTACAACATAAATGCCCATTGTGGTGACGAATCAGTCTCTCCCACTTCGAGTTGCTCAAAAACCTCGAGACTGCCAGAACAAAAGTCAATTCTAAAGTTATCATGAAATTGCTGCACCGCTTCTCAATATTTTTTGAGAAATTTATCGAATATCTCCTATGTCACAATGATAATTAGCACCAGTTACATTGTATATATCAAATTCATCAGAATTCTACCTCTTGAACTCGTAGCAATGCAAATTGGATTTGAATAAATACAATTTGATTAAATTCAAAAACAAAGACACTATTTTAATTGTATTTTAAAACAACTTCCACACAAATGTTGCGTCCTAATGTGTAAAACAAAAAATATCGTTGCCGAACCACTGATGTCATCGTAGCAGAAGTAGTGCCCTAATGAAAATCTCTGAGATTTAGAAATTATATCCTGATCTCCTTTATCGAGAGACCGTTTTCTATCACCAATCTACAACCTGTTATTTTAGTATTATTTCTCTGGCTCACTGTCATATGAACTGATTTTTTAGGACGTGAGTGGGATTTTGGATATACATTTATAAGATGAACATTTACACTCATATACATCAAGAATAGCTACATTCATCCAAAATCAGAGTCTACGCTAAAGCATATTGAAGCCTAATGCAACTGGAAGAAATATTCTCTGAAAAGACGATGTTGAAGCATTCCTAATAAATGAACCAAAAATTAAGTGAAGAACTACTTTAAAAATAATTATTTGAAAATAATTAATCCCCTGGCATTTTCACGAAACCATTCAACATCTTGAGAGTAGAAAATATATTGCATCGTGTATGCTAGCGGTGGGCCATTTATATGAACGCGACTTAATTAAGTCCATTAGTTAAGTGAATCACTTAACTCTTCGCGTTAGTGTTCATATTAATGTTAAGGTTTTTTATTGAAAACATAAAACATAATATCAAAATTAAACTTTTTAAACTCTTACAGTTACTTCTTAGTTATAGCAGCTTAGTGATAAAAAGGCTCAATTTCAACGAGTCTTTACTCATTTCATGGACTTTATGAGTGCTCAATCAAATTCGATGCGTTATTGTGTCTGTTTGCAGTCCCGTGTTCCAGTTATTTAAAGAATTTCTTATGCAGATAGTTCGAAGATGATCAGCGTTGCCGACTCCCTTCATGAAAAATAGGTAACCATAGATAGTTCTATTCAGAAGTAATCCTTTAAATCAGGTTTAATGTAAAAGCTGTTCGCGCAATCCCTTAGGGTATTAAAAATGTGAAACACGATGCAACTGCTTTCAACAGTCATGGAAATCTTGCTTTCTTTCATGAACCCTGCTACCTGTTTACTCTTCATTTCCCATTGAGCGACTAGAGCTGCAATGAAGAAGCAGCTAATATATTCTCATCAGAAATTACTGACACAAATTCACTAAACCTGTACCGAAGATCTGTGACGTTCAGTGACTTGGTTCCGGGCCATCCATCACTTCTGTGACCGCCTTCAACCCTGCCAGTAACGGCTTCTGACAGGGAAATCACCTATCGGTAAAGGACTGTGATGGATGGGAGGGAGGCGGGGCATCGATCGGTAACGGTCTGTAGGGGTGGGGCATTAGTAGGCATCTGTCGCTAACGGCCTGAGATGGTGGAATCACTTGTCAGTAACGGTCTGTGAATTTGAGGGGGGATGCAAAATTTCTACCCTAAACACTTCAACACTCCTTTCAGTTCCTGTTTCGCAAAAATAGATTTTGCGTGATATGCAGAGGATTTTGAGAAAATAAAGAAATTCTATGAAGATTGAAGAGAGTAAATGGGGTCGTAGAATCTGAATTCTATCTCAGATCCTTGAATTTTAGAATTTCTTTCTAATAATGTAATTAAATTTTGAAGGTCGCAGTTGAAAGTGTGTATGTGGGTTTGGCTTTTGTCATTTCTTCTGAAAATAAAAGGGTTCTTAGCAGTCGCCATTGTTTGCCTTTTGGCTATCACTCCCCGAATCACGTGGAATCCTTTCAGATTCAAAGTAATATGTGAATTAAGTGGGACCATAATGCGTTTAAAATCAGTTAATAAAGAATTATTGACTGTTATATGAGAGATAGTGATGTGATGACATGACAACAGAACGGAACAAAAGAATAATTAATTTTCGAGGGAATTCAACCCCACGTCTTGCAGTTTTTCGAGCATCTGTATTGCCACTGCACTGGAAAGGAGCGTCTATTATCTGTTTTCTTTCTTATAAATGAACGTGAACACTGTGGTTTTAACACTAGTATAGATAGTATTTACAGTTTGATGCAGAATTCACATAATTTTCTAAATAATTGGTAATACAATTCCATCATAAAGTCGTTTATAGTGATTAAACAAATCAAGGAACTAGTTTTGATCACAGCCATAAAATCAAATTTTTGGAAATTCGGATTACAGGGTGAACCAGTTGCACTGAATTTATTTTATTAAGTAATAGATCTGAACTGTACTCTAATTATACATGATGATGGAAAACTCCGTGAACTTTCAGAATATACGACTGTTTTCTTTTGAATACGTTGCTCTGGTAATGACTCGGTCAAATTATAGATGGCGACATTTTTCTCCAAGAAAATAGACACATTTTTTCCTAATGACACCAGCTTCAAATCTTCATATGAATGCTAGGTTATAATATCGTTTCTTAACAATAGACGAAAATCGCAAATCCCTTCTCTTAGGCTAGACTATATTACTGATACACTGATATCCCACGACAAATTCATTCCTAAAATTTCTCGAGAGTTTGTGAAGTCTCGATGTTACCTTTAATCTCCTAAAATCGGTCGCGATGTCCCTAGCTCTATTTAAACTTCATAAGATCTCATACAATATACTGAAATCTCACAAGTATGTTTAGTCCTCGAAACTATGTGGAACATTTGAAGTCTCTAAAGTCGATATATCTTAAAGTCTGGAAGTTCACTATTCTTTGCTCGCATTTATATTGAATGTTTTTGAAGAATTTACTCAGAAACTCAGTTAGATCTCAGGGAACTGGGTTCAGTAAATATAGTAGTCATTGGAGGCAAAAAGTGTATTGGGATGCCCCATGACCCATGTAAATTTTTACATGGGAAGTCGTTTCCTCTCAGCCAAAGTTTCTGTATCTTCATATATCTTCTATACAACATATACTGGATATACCTAGTTTATAACTATGCACAGAGTCAGAATTTCTCCAGTTCTACTCTTCTAGTATTAGCATACGTTACTAATCCGTTGTATTTCCCTAGTGTTTCTTTGAACATCTGAAGTAGTCATAGAAGGCATCATATCCTCGTTTAGGTCGAATAATTGAATTTATGGAAAAGTCCACCAACGATTATATCACAGAGACATGTATTTCTTTTCAGTCTTTGTACACTCACCTTCGTTCGTTTACCTTCCAGCTGCTCAGTTTCTTATTGATTAGCAAAAGTGAATTTCACTGGCTGCTTAAGAGCGTAGAAAATAAAGACAGATTGTTTGCTTCTTTCCTTCAAAATTAACGACAAGCTTTCTTTTTAAAAAGAACTGCTCGATTCGACTAGAATTTTACTCCTCGATCGACATTGAAACATGAAAAAACCAACCGGTTTCTGTTCAGCGAAAAACAGAACAGCGAAAAGTTATTTCAGCGAAAAATGCGACAGCGTGAAGTTATTTCCACGAAAATGCAGAATGGCAAAAGCCAACTAACGAAAATTCAAACTGTGAATCAGCGAAATACCGGGTATGGGTATGAATGAATATAGGTCTTCGGACTTTGATGTCGATTTGCATGAGCCAACGAACCCACAGTCACGAACCCCCTCTCCCACCCAAACACATTCTATCTTCAGTAGAAGGAGTCATCGAAGTAAGCAGTTTTTAAACGAAATGGTGAATCAAATCACAAACACTCTTCAGTTCATATTTCTGAGTTCTGTAATAGTACGGATCAAAAACAATCGAACTAACTATCATCGAGTATCTGTACTGTTTTCTTAGAAGAGCCAGCTTTGAACATTGCATATGTATGTATCGATGGGTGTCTATGAGGAAAGATAAAATTCAAGGTGAGTAAATTCACACATGTATCTTGCCATTTTTCTTCCGAGTTCATTGGAAATTATTCAGACTGAATGTTTGGCTTTTGACTCATGATTACACTCACATCTATTACAAATTTCATTCAAAGAAATCGCACCACAAGAACACGAATAAACCGTTTCGAACAGTCATCAATGTGACTCATGTTTGCCTTCTTCCACTACAGGTGTGGCCATTGAAGGAATGGCACGTTTAATTTTACAGCGAATTCGATGAAAGATCGAGTGAAAAAAACACAATCCGTGCCAAACAATGAGATTTACGGCAACGGTCAAGCCACCATAGAGTCCTAGTAATTTTGTTAGTATATACACGCCAGTATTTCTTTCCAGATATGTATAACGGCAAGCTGATGGAGCACAAGCAAGAAAATAACTTGAATAGTTTGACCAAGCTAACCATGTATCGACAAAAAGATCATCAATCATCAAGCCGATAGGAGTACTGTGTGAAGGAAATCGTACCGAACTCGAATTGATCACTGATATATTGAAATTCATCATTGTGTTTAATTGTTCTACGCATGTTACATTGTAGAGACATTCTAATGTCGATGAACGAAATCCATCTATCGGGAAACATCCACCGACTAATCCTAAAAAATTCACAAAGTGAAGAAAATAGTTTCAGTTAAACATACCGGAGAACTGTATTGAATGACCGTGAGAGTCTCGTAGTGTAAGAGGTCTCGTACAGTTCGATCTACCTGTAGCACATGAACATGTGTCGTGATCGTATGACAAAGGAATATGACGAAGAATATAGGTTTCATTTGATGACGAGAACGTTGTTGCCCAATTGGTCATGTATCGTGTTTGAAATTGATTCGATCGTATCATATCTGAGATGAAATCGAATGAACGACGAAACTTATAAATCAATTGATCTATAGAAACATTTATTATTGAGTTAACTTTAATCGAGAATGATTGCCGAGACAAAGTTTCTAGAGTGACGAAATCTATCCATTGAAAATCATACACAAAGTCATTGTTCACACTCATGAGGACATTACACATTGGCCATAAGATATACAATTGAACTCCAAGTAAAAACCAATCAATATCAATCGCTGTTATATTTTGTCTCATTGAAAAGTTCCACCAATCTGAAGGAACCAACGATTGTGAACACATAGCATGATAAGTAGGTGATATGGTCATGAATGAAATCGTCTGAATAACAGGTTCCGAGCAAGGACATGACAGCGTGTCAGAATATTGTGAGTACAAATAATCGAATTGAGATTCCGTAGGGTTACTCACGGTAGACGAAATCGTTGTTTTTTGTAATCCTACGAATACGGAAACTAGACTGAAAAAGAGAAGCAAAACAACAACATAAGTGCGAGTAGCCAATTGTTGGAGATCAGGTTCCACTCTGCTATGATAAATATTCAGCGTGATTAGTTGTTGGTATATACGTATAATACTCAAACGAACAATTCCAATATCTACAATTGTCGCTGATTGTAGTACATTATTGTTCGATGTGTGTATAGTCACTTACTCGTTGCTCGATGATAGTAAAGGTGATAGATTCCTTGTGTGAACTTGATAAACAATGGAACGAGCAGATGAAGTATTATATTAAGGCCACCCAAGAGTCCGATTACATTTGTAATGATATAAATCGATTGATATCGTTCAGTGTATGTGTATGAGCATGCCACGGGTTGACACTGAGAAAAATAGATATCATAATTAGAAACGCTTGTCCAATCTTCAAGAAAAACACCGTTAACTATTTCACCCAATTGAGAGCTAGGAATAAAACTGCTGCTGATGTTCCGATCCAGAGCACTTATATTGCTCAAATCCATTTCTAAATAATCACCTACATAATCAAAAAGTCGCCATTTAATCAGCATTTCAATGCACCATTGCTCATATAGGCATAATAGTGATGACGAAATTAATGATTGGTACGGATAACATCCGAGAACGAGACCTGGAATAGTTTCATTTGGTGAAGAGTATAGACGATGACAGTTCACTGATCGACAGTAGAATCCTTGAGGTCTGGTACACAGCTGCGAAGATTCACACAAACAAATTGTACCGTTGTCCCCCGTGTACTCGACAGGCATATATTGAAGTACCCAAGAATTATTGACATAAGTTGAGATAGGAATTACATTGGTCAGATCGTACAAAATAATCTCGTTGAGTTGTATTTGACCGTTGATGAGGTTGAAGAGAATTGGGAACGAGCTGACTACCTAAATAATCCAAAAGGTTGAAGATCAGCACTTAGATCATCATCCTAATCAACGAACATTATGCCAGTATGAATGAATCTTGTTTAGATAGAGAATGTCAAAGAAATCATTCTTAAATTCATAGTGCTCGTTGAAACAAGTTTTACTCTGGTAATAGAACTAAGTCAATGTATCCGTTGATATCTTCCTGTCATTTTGTATTCTATCTCAAAACAAAACAAAATCTAGATGCATAAGTTTAATTGTACACTGAAAACAAAAATGGTCACATTAACGAAACTTTCAAGGGTTTTGTAGCTTCTACAAAACCTAAAAAGGTTCCGAATTCGTCCCAAAAATCGGATCCCTTTTAAAGGTTTCGGGCAAAAGTACCAAACCCATGAAAAAATTCCTAGACGTTTGGTGAGCCTTTTTGATGGTTTCGAATTAATGTACGAAACCTTTTAAAGGGTTCCGAAGTTTACAACGAATTCGAAATCCTTTTTTTCAGTGTAGGTATCCATTGAAAATTATGACTAATACGTTAGTTAGTATGATATCACTGTATTGAATCGTTGTATAGGAAAAGATTTCTTTCATTGGAGAATTTCTCGTTTCGAAAGTTCAGTCAACTTCCATTGTACCTGAGAGACAAGTGATTTGGATAAAGAATTCGTTTGATCTTCAAAGCTTTGCCTGGATAACACATGAGAACTAATAAACTGCGTAGAATTGAAAACATCCAATGCATTTGCAACTGTTTGTATGGCTAGTCCACAAAATCTTTGCAGTAGAAGAAAGAATGTTGATCCAGAAGTACGAAAATCGAACGGATGAAAATTCGGATGTTGTTCAAATGAATTGTTGATTGAAGTAAAAGACCAGTATTTGAGCCAACCATTGTCTTGAATGAAAATACTCGAACATATTTGATGAAAAATTGGTCGAACAGTAATGATACTCGACTGAGGCATTGACACATACTTGCATGGGCACGATAATGTCAATGAATGCAGAGTATCAAGTCTTTCGAACTGTTCCAATGTCGGATTCTGGATAGTTATATTCAGTGTATGTATGATTATTGAAGAATAAATCGTCAAAATGAGTGTGCCAACAATCAAAAGAATAATGTAGAGACGAGTTGCATAAAGACCCTGTCGTATATCGATCAATGTATCTTTGAACATGTTCAAGATCATGATATTGTGGTAAATTAAAAGTGCGATGTTGGCAAGATGTGCTTCAAGACCTAAGATGAAGAATATCAACGAAATGTCTTTACCGATATACCTATAACGGATACCTTGCCTGATTCTTGAATTTTCTGCTGCCTCGATTGTTCTGGCCGTGCCATGTTGCAATCTTGATTGAAGCTTCCGAATAATAAATTTAACTAATATTGGAGAGGCGAAGTATAGTACAGTACTGAGACCACCAATAAGACTGGTAAGTGTAGTTGCCATGTAAGTAATCTCGAACTTTGATACATATGAGTACGTGCACGATTTAGGTGCACACGCATTGAAGTAGGCATCGAAACTGCTCTGATTGCCCCAAGATTCGACCATCAGTTCTCCAAAGATGGCACTTATTGTTGTGCTTTGATTGAAATGAGTCTCATAGGAAGCATCACCAAGTGGTACTACTGATTGAACTGCTGTTGTGAACGCTAATATCGTCTGGACACAAGACAGATTGAAAAGACATTCAAGTGTCGAACGAAGCAGAGAATTTCGAGGTAGACAACCAACTTTCATTCCAGGTATTGTGTACGAAGGTAGTGGATAAGGCCCAGTAATGCCAACGACCTCAGCAAACCATGATTGGTTATAGAAACCTGATGCAATAATGCACTCTGCTGTTTGTTCGCACGAGCACACTCTCTTCATGATGTTAGACGTTTCAGATGCCCGTGTTAGATTTAGTGTACTTGGATAAAGTATCCCATACGTTTCATAGACTTCAGAGTTCGGTATGCTTCTCGAATAGTAGTTAGTCTGTAGAGCTGATATGAGACGGCTACATTCAATTATTAATGACAAGGATTGATCCAAGAGAGTAACATCGACAATCGTTGCTGCTTTCAGTTGATCAACAAGATTTGCATTTTGCGCATCGAACATAGCACGTGAGAGAACGCTGGTAGAGATCAATTGAGTGGTAGAGAACCTTTTTAGAGCAGCTGAAATAGTATTATTTACTGTACGACAAAGTAGGCCCAGTACTTGAAATTGAGAAGAAGCATAGCGACGAAAATCTAGTGGGTAGTAATGAAGAATGCTGCTATCGAATAGAGATGAGATCCATTCTTGAGAGACGAATCCACTCGAACACACTGGATGATATTGAATATTAAAACTTAGAAAACTGGCATATGCGATGGAGCTTTGCGAGCAATAACATGACAATGTCGATGGCTCATTGACACTAAGCCGCTTAAATGTTCGTGAAGTTGGCGAGGGAATGGTTATAGTACTGCTTCGTCCAATGACACCAGCAGATAGAAGAAGAACGAAAGAGCCAGCAGTAAGAAGCAAAACGTAGATTCGTGTCGTCAGAATTTGATTAACGATGGACATCGACTCATCATCGCTGTAAAAATTTAGCGTGAGAATTAAAATGAAAACTCTCCGATGAAATTGAGGCGAAGTATCACGCATATTTTCCTTCGATTGTGAATTCTCTGCAGGTTGAATACTGCTATGCATCATCTAACATTGAAAAAATTCAAATTTTGTTTTCCTCTTCATATCAACTTTATGATCTGCAAAAATTTCTGATTCAGATCTAGATTCTGGTTACGGTAAGCAGCCAAAGTTCAGAAGAACAGTCTAGATAATTGTGATAGACTTAGCATCTAAAACCCAGGGGAGAAAAGCGTGCCTCATTTGACTCAAAACCATTTTTGAGGCAGCCTGAAGTCAATCTGGAGTCAGGTCGGAGTCAGGTTGAAGTTTGAGTATATTACGGGTGGAGTCAAGTTGGATCGTGCACTCGACGATTCATACACTTTTCCAACTTGGCTTACTGTCATAACATAAAAGTTATGATCTACTGTGCAATGTCTAAGAATGACGAATACAACAGCAATAAAAAATACTTACTATTCAAAATGAATTACTGTGATTCATATCTTGATATAAAGTCAATCTAATGAGCAATCTAATTAGCATTTCGATGGAAAAAATATTCAGAATGGATATTGTGTCTGAACTAATTAGCAGATTTACGAAGGAGCCTTGTCAGAATTAATAGCATCTCAAAGAACCATGGATTATGATAGATGACGTCATTTCTGAACAATATCGAAGTCCTGTATCCTATCGAAAAAATTCTAATCACGGTGCCTGTGGTAGATTCTAAAAGATCAGGACAATTTGTCCACGTAATAATTGAATCACATCGTAATTCACGTATTCTTTGGACAAACTATCCTGATATTTTAGGATCCACTACAAGCCCTGTAATCATGAGAGATGGCAAAGAGGAGGATCATACTCTTACACGAACAATTAATATGATTGATGTGTGAGTCGTTGTAAGTACCAAATAGTCATACAAACATGAATACGAATGCATATCACAATAGGCTTGCATGTTACCAAAAGATATGGCACCTATGCTCAAACACATACAAGAGCACGAATGATAGGTCATATTTAGATGCTTTCATTAGAAATAAATGACTTCGGAGCCGAAACTACTTCATGATTGGCCCCCAATCAGGGATCTGAAGCAAGTAGAAATAATTTGGTCAAAATTGCAATCCTCACAAGCCAACATGTAGTGCTGAAACCAACTATTTTGGTAATCGTAATACATACACAACTGAAATATTCACATTGTGTATGGCACAAATGCGATTGTGTATGAATGATACTTCGAAAATCGACACAATTTGCGTCTTTTTCTTCTACCGTGGCGTTATCTAGTCTAAGCTTACCTTGTATTTATTAATAGCACTCGTCTCAGTAGAAAAATACCTGCAAATATCAACCGTTAGGATTATTATTGACTTACTTTTTTCTTTTCTTTCTAATAGTTTTCTGTGGGTCAATCCTCCAGGTGTGCCGCTCGTATATCTAGCTACTGTGACTCGACCTACATATATTTCTATGAGGTTTTGGCTTTTCATTTATCCTTCATTAGTGATTGCCCAGGAGGAACATTTCCCGATGTCAAATTGGTTTTGAATTCGTTTGTGGGTGTGGGTGTGGATGATAGTTATTCGCTGCAAATAATATTCTTGACATCTAGTTGAAAGAGAATTTCCCTTAGCATGTAGCTAACAAGGATGATTTAGTAAAAAGCTAAGATCTTGCTAGATTCATTGAATTACTGAAAAAATCATTGATTATTGAAATAGAGAAACCTTAAAAATTGTGCCTATCAAAAAATGAGTTTTCTGATAGTAGATTTATAATGAACTAATTCGATCCGTCTTCAATATGAAATTCCACAAATCAAAGGTTGATTCTAGTTTCAGATTACTATATTTAGTGAAATCTACACGTACAGTCAAGTATACCAGTTTCAAATTATTATAAGTATAAGAGTTCTACTGAATACGATTCTCTACACTGTAAAAAATAGGCGTAGAATAATAAACCTTTCAAAGGGGTTGATGAATTTCATAAACCCTTTCATACACCCTTTTATGGTTTATTAATCGCATAAACGCTTTCATATACCCTTTGAGTTCATTAACCCTACGAAGGGTATATTATACGTTGCACTTTCATAAACCCTTGAGGGTACACTGAAAAAAATAAGGTATCTCACGAAACCTCCGAGGTTTCGTCAAGTTTTACTATACTATATAAGTGTCCGTAGGATCATACGAAACCTGTAAGAGGCTTAGCAATATCCAGGGTTTTGTAACATTCTTAATACAGTTTTAAAATATAAAAATGTTTCGTCCTGAAACCTTTGAAATTTGCGTTACTCCTGAGGTTCGGTCAAAAACCCTTTTGAGTTTCATATACAAAACGTTTCGTAAATATTCTTTCGTGTAGAATTAGGATTACGAACTTCCTAATACGAAGTTACCGTTACCAAATCATTACGTTACCAAGTAGCTGGTAACTTGTCCATTACCAGTTACGTGCTTATGGCAACAGGCTGCTACGAGTTACCGGGTAACTGGGTAACGAGTTGACCCACTCCTTTAATAAGCATCCAAAAAGGCTTTAAGAAAAATTAAGAAATTCTATAAAGTTCGACAAAAGTATATCAGGCTCGGAGAATCCATTTGTGAAATCCCTATTTTCACGATTTTCAGTTCAAATTTTTCGAGAAAATTATTTTTTTCCACAAAAATGTGAAGTGTTTCATTGAAATTATTTTAATCTCACGAAACCTGTTACTGCATTCAGAGATAGATTTTTAAAAAGGAAGAGTACAGGTGAAAATAATAAAAATTTCTCTATCAGAGTCAGATTCCGTGAGCCCAATTTGCTTTAGTCAAACATTTTAGGATTTCGTTTTTCTTGTGAAAACTTACTTTGCTGATAATTGGAGGGGTCGTTGGTTCATTCGCTACCGGTACCGTTACCGAGTAACTGGTAACGAAAATGTTACCCGTTACTTCATGAAATATTCCATTTCTAGTTAGATCAGTTGTCAGAAGAGCAGATAATAATGGTGAGTTCGATTTTGATAGTTAAAACCTGCTGAAATATTTTATTTGTATTTAGATCAGTTGTCAGACGAATAAAAAAAGAATGGTGAGTTCGATTCTAGGAGTTACAATAGAATGAAATGTTTTGTTTTCTATTTAGATCAAACGTCCCATGCCGATCGTTTGGCCCACTGGAACCTGGTGGAACTGGCAGAAAAAATGCCTTAAAATTGCGGTATTCTGTAGGAAAACATATGGCGTCGCTGGAACATAGAGATAGTCTCCTGGCCACAAACTTTCCAGACTTTTTCTAGTGAGTTCCGAGTAAGTTGGCGTGTCTTCCACACAAGAAACGGCAAAAATCATGGGGGAAAACTTAGGAAAGTTTTTAGTCGAAATATTGCCTCGATGTTCCAGCGATATCATCCGTTTCGCTACAGGTTTCAGTGATTTGCTCTTAGTTTTCTGCCGGCTTTCACAGGACCTGGTTCTTTTTTTTTTAGAGATTGGGAGGTTTTAGTATTGGATGCTGGTGGAAAAATACTTCCCCAAATGAAGTATAGCATTCGGCGAAAGTTGCACTCAATGTTTAATTGTGAACTGTAAACAACTCGAAGTACGAAAGGCTCTCTGTCGCCTATTAAAAATTAAGACTTTTCACGAAACCTAATTTCTACGAAACCTCAAAGGGTTTCGATTTCGTTGCAAAAATCGGAAACCTTTAGGGTTTCGTGTGGCACTTTTTTTTCTTTCAGTGTATATGAGCAGTAATATACCCTTACAAGGTATATTAATTTCTTAAACCATTCGAATGAGAGTATATTAATGTACCGTTTTGAAGAAAACGTAGAATAAAAAACCCGTCTCTGAAGAGTTTATGAAGTTAATATACTTTTTAAGGGTACATTACTGCTCATATATCATAAATGGTTTATGAAAGTGCAACATATAATACACCCTTCGTAGGGTTTCTGAACTCAAAGGATATATGAAAGGGTTCATGAAATTCATCAACCCCTCTGAAGGGTTTATTATTCTACGCCTATTGTATAGTGTACACTGTAAAAACAAAGCACACATTAATATACCCTTCGAGGGTTTATGAAACCTTTCATAAACGGAAAAAGGTTATATTATATAGGTTGCATTTTCATAAACCCTAAAAGAATATATTAATGTCCACCTTTTTTAGTGTAGTAATGTGCTTTATGCTACTTCGAAATCGCAATCAACTCAGCAGTGTCATTCTACAATTTATTCATTAGTGATTTAAATTCTTCGCAACTTATCTATAAGATAATTTGCAAACGTTTTTTAAATTTCTTTTTTGATTTATAACTTAGTTTTGTTGGTTCTAAAGTGATCACCGTTACCATAAAATCGTCTTCTATGATTAGGTCATGGAGCTGTAAAAAAAGTGTATGTATGTAGGTTTTGTGTTAGAAAAATAGAAAACTCCTGTTATACATAAATAATCAGGTTGAGTCTACCAGTAAATGATCAAATATTTCGTTGTATTGATTTAAAAGCTTGTTCAATAAGAATGAAGTAATGTCACTAAAAATTGAACATATTTTCTGAGAATGTGTTCGAATATTTGACACGTTGACTTAGGTATCATGCTGGAATGATTGTGTTTCCACTATATTAGTTGATAAAAAATTTTATTCGTCATTCTACAGCTAACTTTATCCTATGCTGACAGATAAAAACAAGACCTTTACATGAGAAATAACAACTACACTAGTATTTGTGCAACGGCTATTCTAACAAAACAAGATGAACATTTTACCATACTGTAAAATAGCAACGGTAAAGATAGAATAGTAAATGATATTTTCCTTCCATCCGATTATAATTTTATCACCTCAGTTTCTCTTGAAATTTCAAATTAATTCCGCCATGTAGCTACCAATAACACAGTTTAGTGTTTTGCGTTGAAAAATTGAATTTATTTTTAATGGCTCATAGTGATGTGTGAGTATTGAAACTCACGTGTTTATTCTACTGTAGTGCATACACATTCATTGATATACGAAGTATAAATTTTTACAACGTAAAATAATTATTATTTCTTTACACACACATATCTCAAACTTTAATTTACTTTTATTGAAGCGTATTCCATAATTTCCTCACTTACACATGTTTGAAACAAAACTAGTCAAGAGAGAGGAAGGAATATCGATAGAAAAATTTTCCCATGTTTTTCTTGAGTGGAAGCTTGTAAGGCTGACAATCAAGCACTTTAGGTTGTAACATAGTATGCGAATCTTCTGTGTGAATGTAGATGAGAGAAATGTTGATACACATTCAGAAAACTTGCGAAATATCAAAAACGTTGAATATCAAGTGAAACTTAAGAATGTTTTACATAGCCTTTTTCAATGATTTCCTTAATTAAGTGGAAGAAAATTTAGGCTCTTTGTTGTTCTTGCGGAGTGTAAGACTAAACGACATATATAAGAAGGTAATCATATTTTCGATCCGAATGTAATGATAAAATATTTTCAACTAAAAATACAGTAATGAATTTTAGTATTGCTGTTTTTACATCTCTTGCGACTAAAAGGACAGCCTATGTAAATATTCTCCGGTATCCATTTCTGCATTACCGACTCCAGTTTCAACTTTCTGGTATGAGGCATACATTTATCAATCATTTTTTGCTGTTGTCACTCTACACATGAATCAGTTTTTGACCGATAAAGAAAGAGGGATTACATACGAAGGCAAGTTCAATAGCGAAAATATAGTAAATATTCGAGACTCTTACTAACGAATGAGAATTAAATAACATAAATTCGATAATAGAAGAGATTTTAAACTATATAGACACAGATCATTAATATTTCGACATTTTTCAGTATTGGTATTTTTACTGTAGCGATGTTTTTTTCGATGTTTTTCCAACTGAGCCACATCGGTAGTCGAAGATAAAAGTTCCAACCACATCGATAATTTTGTCTTTGATGGTGGTTCAATTGACAGATTCATACGTCTTTATATTTAAATAACCCAAAAAAACCTTATTCATCTTCTCTGTCCGCCTTTCTATCGTATGATCGCGATCACTTAAGTTATGAAAAATTTTATATACTGTTTAACTGCTAGTCTCAAAATACATATTTGTCATTTGCGTGCATTTACAATCACTTTTTATTCATGTAAAGCTTGATGGATGGGAAGTTTTTCAACTCAGTGAACTACAATAATATGGATACATGGTTTTTTCTTCACTGTATTTTATAATTGACCACAAAAGATATATTGATCTGGATTCTAAGATGTTTCATGAAACACAACTTATCTTTCACAACAGTCAACTAATGGAGATAATACTGCAAAACGCTAAATCAGATAGTACAAGCAATCGTATGATCTATAACCTCAATTTCTATCATATACATGCCACCAATCAATTACAAGATTGTGTTAAACAAATACTTGGCTTTCTCACAACAAAAACGGCAACAGTATACCGCTAGGGGTGCAACAAATCCAAGGTCTTGGGATTTGGTGCAAATAGATTTGGATTTGTTCTCGACTGAGATTTGGATTTGGGTTTGGGTTTGGTCTTAAATTATACAAATTTGATGAGAATTTTTAATATAAAGTCTCAGAAGGTAGAGAAGAGTATCAATTCTTAGAGGTTGATATAAAATTGTTTAGATTTGGTATAGATTATGGTTTGGATTTGGAGTTGTGTCTTGTATTTGGATTTGGGATTTGGTATGTATCATTAGGGTTAGGATTTGGGTAGGATTTGGGATTTGGATTTGGGATTGAGATTTGGTTTGAATGTAGCACGACTACAAAATTTGACTGATGTTAGATCGAAAACAAATCCCAAGTCCAAATCCAAATCTAAGAAACAAACCCAAATCCAACTCCAAGTCCAAACCCCAAATTCCAAACGTATCACCCATCCTGAATCCCAAATATAAGCTGAAAAAATTTATATAAACAATCCTGTGATCCAAATTTAGACAAAATCCCCAGCTAGAAACTCAGTTCTAGTCATACCCCAAATCCAAGTCCAAATCTCAGAGATTTGATGGCAAATCCCAAATCCATTTAAGATATGTTGCACCGCTATCTACCGCTGAATTACTTCCCAAAAGATGAAAGAAATGCGACCACTCATTCGAAATCATGCTTGTCAGATCTGTTTTCTGAATTAACTTACATCATGTCTTTCTTTTATTTTCCATAACTCATTTTAACAGTAGGTTTCTTTTGCTCATTTATTGATTCGCCGGGTATCACTAGTAGAATTTGAAAATAAACAGAAATCATCAGTTAATTGCAAAGCATAGTGAAAAGTATCTTTCATATCTGTCAGTTACGTTGATCATGATACTCATTAACAATGAAAAATACGATCTTTCAGTGTTACTCGTTCAAATCCCTTTCAATTTCAATCTGTAATGTCTTCTTACATTTTCATGATAGATTTTATTTTGACAGTGAATCAAATCACGCTATACTGTTAGAAAGTTTCAAAAATTAAATAATTCAAATTTTAATCCTGCATGTCGTTTGAGCATGTTGGAGATAGGAATAAGTTTGTGTATTGAACATAGCACATTTTAAGATCTTCTTGATTCAATTGAAAATCAGCGAGAGAGCAGGAATGACGTTCTTGTTTTCCTTGAGCATTTTCGAGAAGCCACTTGCGCATAGAACTTTCAACTTTATTTAAAAAATGCAGATTAAAATTATCATAAAGCGTACGAATTACGTGAATGCGATCCTCCATTAAAGTATCATAATTAATATCGAACACTTTCTTTGATCGGTCATGTGTGCCGTTCTCTTTGGTTCGAAAATTCATTATGCACTTAACTTGTATATCCAACACATGGCAAGTTCATTCTATCACTGCATTTCGCATGGTAGGATTTGAGCTGTCGAAATAGTAACCAGCAATATTCAATAATAATTGACACAGTGATGGAAGAACACCATCGAAATTTCTATGAGTCATTATGAGTAATGCATTCAGATAATGCCTAAGGAGTTCATCTATACAAAAAATATGCAATGGTGATTTTAACAACAAATGGGAATTATCGTGCATCAACGCTGTTCAGCATGTATAAGAATATGTCATGATATTCATATGCGGCCTGTCCAAACGTGACGGAATCACGTTTTTTCTTCTTCTCTTTTGAGTATCTCGATCTAATTGAGTCGGATTAAGATGTTGTGTAGAATTTGAGACTAATCCAAATGATTGTCCGGCGCCTCCACTAACTCTCCCATCCACGCATAAGCAGTAAAAATAGATAAATGCTTCTTTGTCCAATGTGCTGATTGTATCTGATTTTGATGAGAAATTGCAAAATTTTTTGCATGATCTACCTGACATACAACACTTCGATCGCTTGCTTTGAGTTTTATATATTCAAAATAACTGCTTTGTTTTCTTTTCATATACAAATGAGATAAATATTGTGGTATTTTATATTTCAATTCTTGGACTCATTGGTACACTGATCCTTAAACATTAAGTAGGAAACATCGCATAAAGTATTTATTCATTTTTTAACTATTCATCATTAGTTCTTACCTGTGAAAACTTGCTTCACTGCTCGCCCATCTACATTTTTCCATTGAAACCATTTTACTCACTTATTTTTATCAATTATCTTTTCGACAACATGTTGTTTAAAATTGTTTTTGCAATCATCACAATACGACGTCATACAAAACTCTTCGGGTTCGTCACACACTAATTTGGATAAAAACTCATTCAAATTATTTTTTAAATATTGTACTGCTTTCGAGCAATACTTCCAATAGAAGGTTAACATTTTCATGAATGACACAAGGAAAAATTCGATGTGCTACAGTACTCTTTGGTAAAATGTACTTTGGTCGAAGTTTAGCAAATGTTGATCGACTAATCGAAATATCTAAAGTGAAAGGAAACTGCTAATAGTTCAAATATAAACATAAGAGTTTTCGAAAAATTTAGATAGAAAAAAAAGAAAGTTTAGTCCTTTTTTGACTAGCATTGTTTATTTCCTATACATATGAACACTCGATCTCATTCTGTATTCTTGTCTTTATTAGGTCTTTTTAGTTCATAGATATTTATTCATACTTTGATGTTCCGGAATAAACAATTCCTGAATCTCTCGTGTATTGTATAATAAATAACGCTTTTGATGTTGTACACGAATCCCATTTTCTAGTAAGGTTAAATAATCAAGTTTTCCAGGTGTCTGCCAGGAAATACTATCACTATTGTAAAACTCTTGAATCATTTTCACCAGTTTCAGGAATGTTTGCTTGTGTTCTGTTTTGTTTTGGTTTCGGAAATAATCCTACATCCTGTCCAATTCGTTTCAGCACCTGGCGCTGCTGGTCTTTATGATTCTGTAGTACACGTAAAACCTTGTTCACAGCTTTGGAAAGTGCTTTCTTACTATATAAACTACTGAAGGAAATCATTATAATAAAGAAAATAAGATATTTAGTTCAAACAACTTAGATTGTGCTGTGTTATCTTTTTGTTTTATCCTTGGACGATATCATCGTTGCGCCAAGCAATGATTGTCAAGGAAGTTTTCTTGTTCTTTGACGCTCATTAGTTGTTGTTTTCGTGCTTTTCTTTCACAATCTTTTCTTTTGAAATTAATATATTTTGTCTTTTTTTGTTTCAATCAAGCACGATAATTTTTAGCTCGTTGGGCTGCTGTCAATGGTATTTCAAGGAAAAAATGATCTCAACTTCATAGAAAGACATTCAGATAGAAAAAATAATATTTGGATTGTTTAACACTATCGTCTTAGAGGAGACAAACAACGGACGAAATAGGAAAAATTCGTTAAAATAGAAATTTATGCCCAACATCTTCTTCTCGCTGTCTGACGTCTACCATTGTACTTGTATTCAAATTATGCAGTCGTAAAAGTCACGTGATGACCATTATATGACAATGTTAAATGAGAGAGAATCAAAAGAGGACTGATACAAGCCTAGTCGACAAACAGACAGAGCTAAAAAGAAATTTTGGTCATAAGGATGGTATCACATCGGTTGTTTTTGTTTAAATAGCATAATAGGCTGCAATAACCTCCAGCACAAGTGACAATATTGAGATTATACTTTTCAATCAAGAGACAGGGATTCCAAATTTAGGTTTAGAGAGTTTGATGTCGATTTAGAATGAAAACTCGAATGAAAAATAGTGTTTCGTTATTTTCCAAAAAAAATTGACCTTTTGATGGTGATTCCGTCACGCTGTTGACGGACTATTAAAATGCTTGTAAAATACACGTTTCACACTATGAGGTAGAGCGTAGAGAATTGTATATAGATTATCATTTTGTGAATAAAGAACAACTTAATCTTCGTGCAAAAATAATTAAACTCAAGTTTTGTGACGGAATCACCTTGATGAATATATCACCATTACGAAATATAATTTATTTATAAGGATTCAACAGAACGTGACACGTGTGTCGTGATTCTATAGTCTCTAGACACAAATATTCGTTGGTATAAGAGGTTTCGGAACAGGTATTTTTTTATACGAAAACAATACAAGATAAAAATATATAAAAATGTTGTCTTTCTTGTTTTTAAGACACATCTTCTTTGCACCTTTTATTTTCTCGAGAAAATAGGTCACCATAGAGACTCAAAATACAGTTACGTAGTATTTCGATGTTTCTCTACTCAATGAGACCGTTAGTTTCAATTAATTCCATAGATCAACTTTATCCATCAAGGTGTGCAGTTACGTGGACAGGCCGTATGCATAATCTTTGCTCATTTCATTTGTATCCAACTTTCCACACTTGAATTTTCGTCTTCAGAGAAAGTTTTAAACATAAAGTAAATAGCCTGCGCAGCGCAGAATATAAAAATCTTCTTCAATTGAAAAGAATGTATGAGACGAAATGATTTTAGTTCTTACATCATACATATGCGTATCTGCGAATTGAGATGCTTTCAAAAGATCCATTCAACGTTTTTGTCCAACAGAGTCGGATCGTGCGCTAGACGGTACTACTTCAAGACACATATCCATGTATAGAGGTGTACGGCAATTTGGATCACATCCAAGCAGATTATACAGTAGTGTTGTATCAGTGCGTGGAAGATCACAAAGTACTAATGGATCAATACTCGGCATGCTGTACTGGAAAATTTCTTTGTGCTCAGTTGCATAGTTCGAAACACGTTTAGCAATCGAACATATATTTTGAAGTTCAGAGAGTGAAGAGTGCTTGTTAGAGGGGGCCAGATTATTGTTAGACATTACAATTTGACGACATGATTTAAAAGTATCAGAAATACGATCGAAAAATTTGAGATTTGTTTTTGCGTTTTTGATTAGTTCATCATCGGTCATTGTCACATATAGCAATAAAGTTGAATGATCATTATTCGATTGATTCATTTCAGCAGTCATTGTATTCAACACAGTAATTGAACTGTCTACATTAAATCAATAAAATATATTTTATGATAATTTAAGTCGCGAAAAGTCAAATGAATGATCCTCGCTCTTGTAATTTAAAGCGGCGAAAAAATCATTCAATAACTACATGCTGGCGTTATTTAAGAAAGATTAAACTGCTACGATTAGATGACAAACTTTATTACTGTAACAAACAAAGTTCTGTTCACTTTTATTTTGGAAACCTACTGAAGAAAAAGTACGAAATAGTGTTCGCATGTTTTAGTAATTGCTGGTCATGAAAACTTATGTCCGAATACTAAAAACACAAGAAAGATAATCACGAATGTGATCAGCATAGGCAAGACAAACGTGACCGAATTTCAGTGATGAATGCTCAACTGTCAGCTAAATTCGAATTTATTTCATATGAAAAGTTCACTTTGATTTCAATTGAATAGAAAAACTTGCATTGCTTGATAGTGTATTTCGATTAATTCAAGATTAATTCAAGGTTTTATAATTGCCGTTAGAATAGAAATAACCTTTTATCCTTGACGTGCACTTTTCAAGATATGTCGTTGGGTGTATTGAAATATTGTGAGAAAATAGGGACTAGTTAGAGACCTGTTCTCACATACGACACCTATTTTCTTATGTTCTTTTTCAAAAAACCATGTCTTTTCATGATTCAACGGTGAATAGATTTCTAATTATAGAGTTGAGTCAATTCGAAAACTTTAAACGTTGAATTCAAATGCCTATTCCAAATAAATTTCAACTTTAAATAATAAGTATTACGAATAAGAACTTAAATTTAAGTTCGTTGTTCATTAATTATTTGAATGAAATCAAATTACTTAAACTATTTCCAAACGTTTTTCATTAATTTATGATATTCCTAGAAGAAGAGAATAGCTAAATGTTATGCACAAAGATGGCTGTCGCATACGCATTCACTTAATAGCAAGGATAAAAAATATAACGCTGTGATGCATATTAAAATATGCATTCTCATACCAAAGGTAACGATCTTTCAAGTTCAGAATTAGAGCTACCAAATTTACAACGAAATAGATTGATATACTTCCGAATACAATGGTTAATCACAACAATGTTGGCATATCAAATTTGATGTAACCATATTGTGAAAAAACCTTACTATTATCATTAAACGAAGTATTTTATCATTTTAACAAATAGAATTCAAAATAAAGTAAACAAGTAGGTAACATCTAGTCATTAAATACAACTCAATTTTGCATGGATGAATATAGAAAGGAAAATATGTAAAACGTTAACTTTTAAACTCTGAAAGTATTCAGACAGCAGACTAGAAAAACAGAATAGTGAAAGGAAAATCCATTAAATCGAATATGGAGTACCTAAAACATCAAATGCAAAACTTCACTTATTTATGATTTTGAAAAGAAAAGAATCATCTATTCTCGTGATGCAGGAAACTTATGGCACCGGATATAATATTAAACCACAATTCAGATGATCAACAATACATGACAATAAATACCATGAGCAGCATGATATCCAAAAATAAGCAACACAGTAAACAATAACGGGAATGAACCTGGAACAATTCGTTCAAAATCAAAATATTCGAGAAACATACCTTGCGTATATGCGGTGAAAAAAATCATGAATTAGTTTTAAAATTTTAGAAATGAAAAGAAACAATAATAAAATACCTCTACTGAAGCATTGAATTACAATATCTTTTTTGCACGTGATACGAGAATTCTAGTGAAAATAAGAAAACATAAAAAAGGAAATATTATTCCCTAATCGTAAGAAACTACAAATACCACACATGAAACGAATCGAATGAAAATCAACATCAAATATCTACCTCAATACATGTGAATCTGCGGCCATTTATTACAGAAAAATATAAATCACTTTCAAAAAGCATATTACAAGACAAATGCATAATGAAAAAATGATCACATTAGTCGAATTTGGAGATCACTAAGCACCATCAAGCAAATTAATCACCATTAGAATTTTGACTTGAATAGAACTTTACTTTAATCCTAGATTACCTAATCAGCTTTGAAAAGAGACGCATGTAAGCTTCAATTTATGGGACCATGAACACGCCGATAAATATTCATGATATCATTGATGAACGGTAGCTGTGTTTTTACCATGTCGTCTATAAGAATGAAAGGATATAGGCAAATGGAAGAGTAATTGAGTTTGGGTGTGAAGGATATATTAAAATAGGTCTTGTCTGTATCATAATTTACGATCCACGACATCTTTTGCTCTGAATTTCATCCAGAAATCATGCTATATATTCTCACGAGATATATGGAATAGATTAATGAAAAGTAGTAAGAATTTTTAGTAATCGAAGTTTTATGTATCATGCTTTAAATCACAATATTGATGATTAATTCTACATTAGAAGCTTATATTCGACCATAATATATAGCTGTCTAGAATTCGCTCAATCCTAATCAGGCTGTTTTAAGGAACCTTAGCCTTGATCAATTACTTTTACATTCGAATATCATTTGCTAACGCAAATCGAAAAATACTGTACACAATAACATATGCATCATTATACAATGCGACCTGCTTCACCGATGTAATTATGCATAGCTCCAGAAGCAAAATCAAACCGTGAGCAATTTGTCAACAAAGAAATTCAAAGCATTCAAAGTAAGTCGTACAATTACAATCGGATATATTATTTTAGCGTGAGAAGATGAGTACGTGCTTATATGAATCCTCACACTGCCTTCATATGTCATTTCGGAACCAATAGCCACCAATCCATCAACGATGATAATGAAAGCACGGTGCACAACACATGACACTGCTTTTCTCCAAATTCAATGTGCTCGCATGCGTGACAACTAAGGAAAAAATGAATCAATATCGAAAAAACTATTCTTTTATTTCTAATAACGTCATCTACTGACTGAGGAAGAGAGCACTTTTGTGCTGATTGACTGCTCGTTTTTCAGAATGGGATTAACTGTGTGTATTATACATACCAAGTGAATAATTGACTATCACCATTTCGTTACCAAAAGTTTGTGAGCCATTTCTAATGCTTTTTACTTTAAGACGAACTTCTTTTTTGAAACATCAACAAGTAACTGTTAACTTCCAAGTTATTTCTTGAGTAACTAGTATTCTTGAGAAACATTTTGAAACTTCCGACTAAACTTGGCAATATGAGCTTTATATTTGTGTAATTATATCAAATTCATTTAGTTGCATCGACAACTCCCACATCATCTTTTATTTTACACGTTCAGCAGATGGTTTCACCTTTCAATAAGAAAACGTTTTGCTCTAAGATTGCTCTCATTGAGAACATTTTTTTTTAAAGCTTTTTTTTCTCCAACAATAAAAAACAATCAACGGTAACTATACGAGTAAGACAGCGTACTTCCGTAAAAAATCCATAAATAGGGTCTACTTTTTACGAACTTCATCTATGTCAGGAGAGTTTTGAATACCGAAAACATGCTCTTAGATAAGACCATCCTCGACTCTTGGCAAATTTCTGCTGTTCTCCTACAGATAAAATTTGATTTTTCTTTTCTTTTCTGCTTAGCTATCCATAAATTTAGCTCTAGTTGTACATGAATGAGCTGTCAACACTTTAGATCTCAACCAGCAGAGCTCAACCCTCTTACAGTGTTTAAACGAGTAAGATGAGTTTTTCGGTATTTATTTTCGAAAGTTTTTGTTACAAGAAAGTTACATTTACTAATTGAAATATATTATCTCTTCACAGGGAGAAAGTATTATTCGATTTTTTCCAGTTGCAAGGCCTCAGTCAGGAGTAAGAATCGATAAAATTGAAAATGTGGACACACAATGAAAATCACGCCAATGAATCGTTTCACTGCCTCTAACTTCAGTTGAAATAACGTTAGGCTCACGCATTAAACTTGAGAAGATCAAGAAAACTCTTGAACAACGTATCCCTATAGATTATCCTCCAAGATTAAAGACCCTGTTTTGAATAGAACCTAAGACCTTGAACAAGATATTCATCCACTAAAAGAATACTAAAAGTTTGACCTGAAGTTTCGTCGATTTATGCGCCTTAGAACTGCTTTAGTACTCTAAAGTATTAATTTTCCATCTACAGCTGATCGAATTAGCGTTAAGTCCAGTTCACAGATCCGAAATTTTAAATGGATTCTATAAGGGAATGAAACTTTTTAGATTTTATATTGCCTTATTAAATTATCTGACTGTAAAATGTTTTCTTTTGACATGGCACTCACTCGTTCACCATAACTTCGTTTAGCACTAATAATTTGTTGTAGTAAAGAGCTCATATGTGAAATACCTATTTTTTCTCAAAATTCTCTGTTACAATGCATCCATTTTATGTAAAGTTCACTTCCCAGGTCAAACAGAACGATCCGTAAACGGTCGTATACGATGAAAACACGGCCCATTACGGCGTCGTATTATCCCGTTTTAACAAGGTCAGTAATACGGCCGTATGTTCTATAGAATACGATAGTATTACGCTGTCTTTACGAAGGCTTTACGGCGTATATACGGTGTCCGTGTACGTCCGTAATACTGACCTTGTTAAAACGCCATAATACGGCTTAAAACGGTCGTTTAACCGTGGAATACGATGTAAAAACGACCGTTTACGATACTGTAACGGTGGCCGTTTTGATTGACCTGGGTTAGTCAACGACACTTTCATTCAAGTTTTGAAGCTGAACCACAGAAAGGTGAAACTAATTATTCTTACTCAACTGAAAAATGTTGTCTAGTATTTATTCTCTTATTTGAATGAACTATGTTTCCGAGTTTGAAAGGATAGATCTAAAAACGGTAATTTTGCTTATTTCTGAGCGTCTGTAGCATTTAGTACATGCGAAAGTAACTTGGTATAAATGACTGTAGTGATTGTACCAACTCTTACAAATAGACAGACACAGGCAAAATCCTGTTTCTAGCGTGGTACTAGAATTAGATGGATGGATAGATGCTTGTGTATTCTAGATATCTGAAATCCGAAAGTCTACATCCCAGTCAATCAAATTCGATTCAGATTACTTATTAAACAACCATTTATGTGTATCAATAGAAATTAACTATACACCTGATTTCAGCATCTCGTAGCTAGTCATCGTCGCTTACTAATACTTCGATAAAAATCTAAGTAATCAAGTAAAGCAATTCTTCTACATCATGACTGGTCGTTCCATCCCTTCAACAGTTTACACAATTGAAGTTCAAGGGAAAGTATATCGAAAAAAATTAGAAAACCCGTATGCACCTATTTCATCCATTGAAAAGGAAATTAGACGTGAATACAACATAAAGTACGACTTCGATCTTACGTACCATGGTGGAATACTTACATCTGAGTCTTGTTTCAATGATATGCGTATCGAATCTGCTACAGCACTGCGAATACGTCGAAGATCTTATGGTACGTTTGAAAACTGTTCCAATGCTTCTCAATCGATTCCAGTAACTGAAATATCGCGAATAGATCGTAATCGTGCATGTGTGGAAGCAGAAATATATCATGAGCCTGACAAAACAACGTCTATAAATAAAGAGTTGAGAGGTCAGCGGTGGCGAACAAAATCCCCTGTATTTGGTATGGAAGAGTTTTCCAGTTTGCCAGCAGTGCAGTCCATTAGAAAAGCACGTATGAAAAATGATCCAAATGATAGGGAAAATCCAGATAACGTCACAGAACAATATTTTCCCAGCTATGTATCTTCTGTGAATGATAATGATTTCGTGCGATTCAGCAACACAGTGGCTGCTAATACTGAGACTGAATCAAATTCTGTGATTTCTGCTACCACTCTTCTATCGCAGAAGCCCTTTGGAATAGAAAGAATTCAAACAAGTCTGCTAAATGAACATCGTCGTGTTCCATCTTTTGGGAAACGTGATCTTGAAGACACAAGCTATGTGTACAAAGATGACAAACGTTCTGAAGGGCCGCTAATAATTGTGAATGTGATTTCTCTTGTTAAAGTTTATCCTGTGCGGATTAAAACAACTGCAACGGTTCAAAATCTGTGGCAACTCATCACTGATACTCTAATTAATGATTCTCAGCACAGTGAAACCAAAGCTACGTTTCCCATACTTTTTAATTATCGGATGCACATTTTTAGTGACATAAAAAATGATAAATTAGCATTAGAAGGTTTCCTCCCTTTAAAGTCGGCTTCGATCGATATAGAAAAGCCATGTTTTTTCCTCCACTTTCTTGCTCAAGAAGAAGTTCATCATATGTATACATATCAGAAAGAACCGAAGGATATATTCGCCAACAGCCCTTGGTGGGCACCTCATTTGTTTCCAGTGTCTCAACAAACACAAGCTCAGAGTATGTTTCTCATCAGTCTTTATGTTCTTCGCCAGTATTTTCGACAGCCGCCGAAAGGCGAAGCATACCAACGTCAACAACTGGAAGCGAAATTCCTGATTCGTATTCAACAATACCTCTTCCCACCTGCAGTGACCGCATTGGTGCATGCCCTAGAAAGTAGAATGTTTGCGTTTGAAAAAGCTATTCTTTTCGATTCATTATTGTATCTTCTTCATGACTTTTGTCCACAAGATATGGAGAAATCTATTCTGGGTAGTTTCATGCCGCATCTGATCTGTTGGTTGTTAGAGCAGTGCATTGACCTAGACGTCGAGACTCTTCCGTACATTGCATACGATTTCGATCAATGGTTGAGAAATGAGGAAGTTTATCATACCGATCACAATGCGGATAAAGCACATCCTGATGAAGAATCGAAAATGTTTTTTGAAAAAGTACCGATGGACGATAAGAAAATCACAACTCGTTTTGATTTGCTTCTTTACGTCAAATATTTGAAGAGAACTTTAAAATATGCTGGTAATTCTCATTATGATCTAAAAACATACACAGTCTTGAAGCAGAGTCGTACATCTTTGGAGCCTATAAAAAGATTAACGGAAAGTGATTTGATGTCGTTATTCGAAGCGATGGTAGTCAATTATCCAGTATTTTCACTAAAGACAGTTAAAGATACTCGCAACAGCATGGAAGATCAAATGGTTCTTTTAGGGGATGCACAGATCTGTCTAGCACTTCACCAAGAACAACATAGAGATAACAAGCATATTGGTAAAATTATCCATTTGTTCGATCCAATGGGATCAAGAGATCCTATTACAAATAAAGACTTGTATGATCTAAGAAGAGATGGAGCGGTTATTAAGCCATTGCACCCTTTGATGCAAATGTCGCTGCGCATAGTTCGCTATCAACCAGATCCCCGCTTGATACCAACAAAGCCCATTGATCAAATTACACTAGTACTGGTTGATGTACGTGAGCCTACTCTGCGTCATCACGCTGAAAAAAGTGATCTATCCGTATTTCGTAATGCTAACTCAATGCTTCGTACACTTTGTCAAAATCCTTGCTCAACATTGTATGAACATGCTTTTGGGCTAATTAAAATAGGCACACAAATTAGAACAGTATGTCCGATTACACAAGACATTGACCTATTCGAACAAGCTGTCGATAATCTTGATTATAATAAGCAAAATGGATCTTGTCTCTATGATGCCATTAATAACGGTATTCAACGTATTGGGATATATGAATACGAAAACTGCAAACCTCCTCACACAGTCGATAAGCTGATCATTTGCATTACGAACGCTGCTACCAATGTCGGAAACATAAATTTCAAAGACTTATCGTTTAAAGCCAGAAGGTCGAAAATAAGGATAGACTTGATATCATTTTTATCAGACCCACGCCAACTGAAAACGCGTCAAGAACTCATAGAAGTACAGAATATAAAACGATTATGTAAAGACACAAAAGGTTTCATTTATCCCATCAAAAACTTTACGCCTAGAGAATTAGATGATTTATTTACACAAGAAGCTTGTGTGTGGATCAGAGAAAGATCAAGCAATCGTACTGGTGATGGCAAATATCCGGAGAGAAGAAGAAGATAAATTCGAACGATTAATAACAATTATTAAGCTTACTGATGAAAATCATGACAAAAAGAAAAACTTAACAACCAACCCGTTCTCTTAGTTTAAAGCCAGGAAATTCTTCTATTTAACAATTAGGTTGTGAAGTGTATGAGTATTCATTGAAATTGCAACCGTTTTTCATGTAGGTTATACCAACAGCCATGCACAAATGCAGCCATGCATGAGCATTCACATCTCACTAGTTTTAATATGACTTTTGTGTGGGAGTGAATGTAGTTCAACTGTTATGTACGATATACACACCTTCACCTTTAGTATAGCTATTCATTTGAAAATACCCATTTTCATAAACAAAACGATCCTATTTTGTATTAATGAAGCACTCGAAAGATACTGCTTGTACTAAGAATTGCAAAAATTGTACATGTTCGTTTTTTACTCTTTTTACATTTATGGATGCACTTTTTGTCACTTTTCATTGTCTTGCACATATTATAGTGCCGAAGTTCTATAAAGTAGCTTTGCCAAAAATTTATATTATATAATAAAAAAAAAGATCGTTTCATGGTCCACAGTTCGGTGGACTGTATAATAAATATATAGAAATTTTCATCATGTTGCATCTTTCCACTTCCTTAAGGACAACGAACAACGTGCTGTTTGGGTTGTGAACGATAGTATATGTGGAATAAATAAACACATATCGTAGGGAGAAGTATCATTTGAGTCGACATTAATTTGATATGGAACATAAGACTATTCCCTTGCTTGATTTATCTGATGAAATTCTACTCATTATTATGACAAAACCTTTGTTCCATTGATGTGTTTTATTTATTGTAGGAAGTGAAAAAACGATTCGATATAATTGTAAGAAATCTCATTTTCACTTAATGTTTAGACTTCTTGCATATGTCATCGAAGATAAATTTGGACTAGCTATAATTATAAAATAACCATATCAGATAAAAGAGTGAGATTCACGTAAGCCAAAATAATGAATCGTCTGATGGTGAGTGACATTTTTTCGAAACGTTTCCATCATACTTAAAATTCGATATCATATGGAGTGTAATCCAAAATCTTCAGAAGTATTAATCGCGGGGAGGTTGAAAATCAGTGAACGGCTTTTCACCGAAAATTTTGAGCGAAAAGAAAGCGGCGAAGAAAAAATACAGCGAAATAATTTTTAGCGAAACGACTGACAAGCGAAAAATATTTCAGCGAAATGGAATATCAGCGAACGAATAAATCAGCAGAGAGCATAATGAGCGAATTTTGTTTTGGTGAAAAAATTTCAAAGACAAAACCATATATGAGAGAATACCGAAAAATTAATTTTTTAGAAAATGGACGATAAAGATCGATAAGATCCAAGAAATAAGAAAACGTAACGGATTGACATCAAATGATACCAATACGTCCAAATAAAAAGATAAACTATAGCTATGAGAAGTTCAAATTACTTTTGCAGAGGTTTTAGCAACATGGTTGGATAGTCCGTAGAGAAAATCGATCAAAGAAATTTGTTCTTGTTTATTATGGTTCAGTCAATGTATCAATTTGCATTTGACTAATAAATATGTTATTGCTTGGTTTTTTTAATGCCTGCATTAATTTTTCCTAGTCGCTGACGAAATGCTAATTCTTTTTCGTATATTTTAGGTACTGAACTTGTTTCAGTTTGTACCCTGCCTTTAACGCGGTATTTTAGATTTTTAAGTTCGATTTGTTCTGGTTCAGGCATCTGATGATGCTGACCATTAGATCTAATGAATATTTCCTTCTTATCTGTATGAGCGTTTGCTACACAGCCATTCTAATGGCAAGCCCAATATTTAAATTTCGTTGTCGATTTTTTAAGTCGATAAATATATCCGGAATAAATAAGCAACGGTTCGCCTCGATTTTATGCCGTGAAAGGGATCGATGTTGAGTCAGTCACGCTTACTAAGTTCAAGAAACACAAGATGATGAACGTAATACGGACTAAAATCACGGACGAAAGAAATATCCACAGCAAAGAAAAATATTTGTCGAATAGTATGCGATAGGCGGTCAGAATAGAGAACAATGGATAAAAGTTGTTACTTGTTTACGCACGGGGCATGATGTGTCATCCCCATTTATAGGCAATTTAAGGTCGTGTAGAAAAAAATTTCGCTGAACGAGCTTCCACGATGTTATTTTCGCTATTTTTGGCACTCGCTATTCTTTTTTCGCTCTTTGGTTTTTCCTTATTCTAAATATTCGCCGCACTCTTTTTCCCTGTTTTTTTTCGCCGAGAAAACCGTTCGCTGCAAAGTTTTTTGCTGAACGGACACCGGTCCTGAATCACTCACTTTCTAGTAAAGAGTATATAGTGGGATATTCAAATTATCATCAGGTTGCACGATCCTTAAACAAAAATTAAGAAAATATGGTTCACTATAGTCGAACTCTTCTTGATTACATTCAAAATAGGATTTCTGTGAAATAGGAAGGCATCTTGAATCGAATAATTTCCTAACTCCGTTAACGATCGCCCTGGTATGAAGGCTGATTACGTTAGCAGTAACGAACACTAAAAATACGTGTCTCCCTTCATTCAAACAGGCACCATTTGCTGTAAACAACTAGTTATAGGCAATATTCACTTCAATGCAAACAAGAGATCAACCATCTGCAATATCACTCATTTTTTCGATACGAACCGAATGTCTTTCGTACGTGAGCCATTTTCTATTAACAATTCGTCTTGTGTTCTATTCCAAATCATTCCTTGAAGTATATTTTCTTGATGATAAGGGAAAATGCATACGAGTAAAATCACAGCACACAAGCACACACTAAAAGCGTAGTGTTTAATATTTTTAAGAATATTTCCGTTGCTTTAACATGTATTTGATAAAATATTATGCTTTTCGATATCATTGCTCATATATGACCATATGTAAAAAGTACCCTTGCTATCTAACCGTAATCTGAAATAATTAAAGAAGTAGTAGCCTGACAGTACTACAGTTGTGCTTGATGTACTAGGTACCCATCGAGTGACGTTGTTATAACCTGAGATGTACACATTTCCTGAATTATCCACAACAAGACTGTTGGACCAATACGTGTCACCTGTATAGAATAAGTGTCTTCCATATTGATTTCCTGGTGTAAAAGCTAATATACGACTAAAATAAAAATGAAAGTATGCTCGAAATCATCGGAACGGATTATGGAAAAACAAAATATCTCAAGAAGTTGATGTTTCTCTCAATGTTCCACAAATGAGTTTAGCATTTGTGCCTTTAAAATGACTATCACCCTTCCTCTGAAATTTCAATGGAAACGATCTGCACTGTTATTTTCTAGCATCCCTTAAAACTCAAAGTGCGAGTGAAACATTGCGTCTGCCATAACATCTAAACAATTTTTCACGGATTTTGAGTTGTATTGTGTACTGTCAAACTGAAAAACTAGTTTAACGATTGATTATAAGCATTTTCGTATATCCAAACACTTTACGCAGTGGTATTTCTCACCATGAATCTTAAGAATCTTGAATCAAATATCAAGAAATGAGCCTTCAACCAAACATGAAGCGAGATACTCTACCTATTACCAGAGTCTGCAACATAGAGTGTTAAGTTCGCATCGACGAATATTCCTTGTGGAGTTTTCAGTTGATTCAACTGATCACCCGATGAGTTCGCCATACCCGCTGCGATAGTAGGAACCGTATTGCCTGATGTGACTTTAATGACGCGATTATTGATATAATCAGAGCAGTAGACTGCACCTTGACGATCGACAAAAATGTCTGAACATGTACACAAGTCAGTCAACGCGGAACTACACTGACTTGAACCAAAGAGAGTAGTACCATTCACCCAATTGGTTGAATTATACTTCTTTAGACGATAGCTGGGCGAAAAAGTTGTCACATGGTCTGGAAACTAAGTATACGATGAAATGTTCAGAGATCAAGGCAAGAGTTGGCATGCAAAGATGAGAATATTTACGTACCTGATACTCATATGTATAGATTGCTCCGTTCGAGTCAACGAACAGTCTTGTAATATAGATATCAGTGGAATTCACAGGACCACCCACAGGTGTTCCAATGGTACTATTCGGAGGGAACTTGAAGAATTGTTTACTATTGCCCTCGATAACGTAGAGATTGTTATTGGTGTCCAAAGCAAAGTCGCCGACTGCGAATTGGTAGGATGAAGTGATGTTCAGAGAGGAATTCGGATCCCATGTTACAGTTGGACAAATTGCAGCCGATGAAGAAACTATGTCAAATATAGATTGATGAGTATAGAAAATAGTCCCATCATTGACTTTGATTCGATTGACGGTGTTCGAATATCACTTTTCTTCCTCTCCTCATTGTTGACATTTCAGGAAAATGTTTCTAGTGAGTGTTCGCGAAGAATTGAGTGATGCGTTCTATAAAAACCGAGTTTGATTGAAGTTCATTCTTATTTTCTCTCAATGTTTAGAACAGGAAATGATTATACTCAGAAACATATCAGAAGATCTATACTGGCTAGAAAGCCCTTCGGTTTATGAAAAAGAATCGTGAAAAGCTGTTTTTAAGTGGGAAAACACCACATGTAGTGTGCGGAAACTAACGAATAATAACTGTATACTTTGTTGCATATTTCTTTATTGCCGAAATTCTAGAAGATGACAGAGACATCGTTCGTAATATCCACAATCCAAAGTCTCTAAGTTGTCAAAAATCTTGAACGAATGAAAAGCAGCAGAAGACAACTATTGTCGTGGTAATTGTAAGGCTCGTACCATCAGTGAAATTGAAATCGAGTGGCTAAGCTCAACAACATCAAGAGATCAATGCATCTATTTCTTTTTATCATAGTATGAAGTGCACAAGACATTATGAAATAGGAAGCTTACCTGAGGTTGAATTCTGTACTGTACATTGACTGGAAAGAGCAATTGGCACACAGATTGGTGATATGCAACAACTACTGATTACACACACACTATTGTTCGTCGCGCATTTCGTTCCGCCAGTACACAAATCGAACAGAGAACATATGACTTGTGGAGCACACAACGTGGTATTGATGGATGTCTTGAACTGATAACAGGCCGGCGATGAAGCACAGCCTCCATTCGATGAGGGCGCGTTGTTGCAAAGGGGAACTGAGCAGCTCGATGAATATCTCTATGCTTGACCTGCAAATGGCTTGAATGGAAAATATCAATATCTTCATTACAAGTACCTTGAGTTATGAAAATACAGCCGAAAAAGACTGCTAGAATCAATAAAGGTCGCATAATCGATGTTTCAGTAGTGACTTTTAAATCTGGTGAGAGAATAAAATACGAAGTAATACCTATAAATGCACCTTATATACTTCTCCTCTGTACGTCCTCTGTGCGGAAGAATTTGTTTTTCTGTTTTTTACGTTATGTTGATTAAGGAGAAATAGAAAGAGAAATGTTGTACGGCGTCTGAAACCATATTCATGCGATAGTTTTTCTCTGAAGCAATTCAAAGTTGAAATGCTCGTGCCCTTCTTCGAGATTTCGTTTTGTAAAAAACAGACATAGGAAAAAGGATATATCTGTTATCATTCTGATCTTAATCAATCAACGACAGAAGGCAGTCGCAAATTTCTACTATGTCTGTCTTGAATAGCATCGAAATTTGAATGATTTTTATTGTAATAAAAGTTTCCAATGGATTCATTGATTCAGCTACGGTGGTTACAAGTCAATAAATTCAGTTCTTTAGTGAACCAATCATATTCAAAAAATTATATTCAATGAGATACAAATTTTCTAAGATGTATCAATGAAAATTGATTGTTTTTTTAATGAAAACTTGTAACGGGATTACTTCGAATTCCGTTTTGGCTGAGAAACATCAAAGTGAATGCCGTAGTGACGAAAGTTCCTGAAATGATCTTATGAAGTATAAAGATAAGAAGACTTTCGCTAATTGTGAAGGACCATTCAGAAAATAACCGGTTCTCTTTTTTTTTATGTCTTAGATTGTTTGAAACTGTTGATTATTTGTAACAGTATCTCAAGTTTAATCGGGATTATTAATGTATCATTTGAATCACTTGTTATTTCTTGACAAAGTGCATACTCCCTATACCTTGATTTTAGATCCACATACACAGAACGATGAGAGTATACAAGAAAAACATGGTACCAGGATTATGATAGCAGATTGTAGATATTGAAGAGTGAAACTCAATCAAAGAATGGCAACGAATCGCTCGTATCTTCAGTTTCCATCTGTTCTTCACTTTTAAATGTTGTTCAACTTAATTTAATATTTTGAGAAGGTCACCGAGAACATTCGATGAATACAAAAAATTTCACTCCTCGGACTGCCTCTCTATTGAGCTACTGAGAAAAGTATTATTTTGATAGTAGCTTGATGTAGTCGACAAGCATCAAAATCGAAGTTCGCAAGAAGTTAAACATTTCATATCATGGTTTCACAGCGCAATAAACTTCCCAGTGTTTTTATCGGTTGATTTGAAAGAAGAATTGAAGAGTGAAATAGAATAGTTATTTCTCAATCGTTTGTGTTCTGTCTTTTAGAAAAATAAGTTTCATGAGGAGTAACTACGAAGAATTTCTTTCAGAAAAATTCCATTAGTAATACTGCACGTATCTGGCTGTTAGTCTGTTGTTTTGAAGCTATAGTATTAGTTGTTTGCACAATATCAGTGAAATGAGTATAGGTGACAGGAGTGATTTTGCGTTGAATGGATTTCTCGTCAGATGTTTTCAGTTCAGTATCGAAAATAAAATAATTCCGGTATCGATGAAAGAGTGACGCCTATAATATTTTGTTTGGTTTAACGTTAAAAGCATTAACAATTTTTTTTCTATAGAAATGTGAAAATAGTAGAGTCTGTTCTGTCGTTAACCGAATGAAAAACAAAATTATGGCTATGCGTAATGTTTTTTGTTTTCGTTCCCTTTGAAACAATAATACAACGAGTCAAGAATCGTTCGTTGGATGATTTTTTATATGAGGTAGATGAATGCATTTCTCCAATGAAACAACATTTAATAATAAGTATCAAATAAAAATCAAATACGTGACAATCGAGTCCCTGTCTGTTCGAAAGTAGTAAAATACGCATGTTTCTGAAATTTTATTTGAAATTTGAATAAATAATGAAAAGTAGTAATTGTGCATCAAGGTAGCATTTTTCCGCTTAATGAAATCTACCCATTTAACATGAGACTATTTGAATGAGCCCGGGAATTTTAATGAATCAGACTTGTTCATGGATTGCTAATGGTAAATTCTTAGTAAATTCAGAGTAACGTAATGAATCCATTACTCTACCCCGATGGTTCTCGACAAATCTGGTTTTTACTCAGGATCTAATTTTGAAATGTAAAGTCTTCGGGTTGTGATGCCTAATAAGTCAGTTATGAACGATATAAGCATGTAAACCTAAATGATTTATCTATCATATCGTTTCTTCTAGTCTTCTCGCAGACAAATGTAAATCATGACGGCAATAGTGTGTTCCTGCATTTCATGAGAGAGAATATTTTAAGCGAGGTATACATTCATAGCAAAACTGTATGTATGCTAATGGTTTCAAGAAAAATGAGAAATCAATGGTTCAGATGAGTATTTCCTATTTGGTTTCATCAAGCATGAATTCTATATGAAAGATACAATTCTGAGTGTAGCTATTCTATCTGTTCATGTAAAGCTTTCGCCTATATTCATGCAAACTGATTCGTCCGTTGGAGATGAATAGGAAAATGGTAAGGATGATTCACTCGTAATAACCGTGCTAACTAGATGACTAACTACTTTACTAGACTCAGAAGTGAATTTTGTTTTTAATGCCGTTTTAGAACGTATTTTCTACTTTGAAAAACAAAACGCTCACGGTATGATACGACAACGTATAATGAAGTATAAGTTTGAAGCGAAAAGATGAATCATTTATTTTAGTATTCATATTAATAGATTCAATTGAAATCATAGCTACCCTCGCGACAAATATGACTTTGGATCTTGTCTGATAATCGACGCATAGTGAAATGTTCGAGATGTCACTCGATTGCATGGCTCTTTAATTAAAAATAAAGCATGAGAATTAACCGAAGAACAAAAGGCATAAGAATAGAATACTATCTTTTAGAGCTCTATCCTTAGTTACAATGAATCGTTGTCTCACTAACTTTTGGTAAATTTCGATAAACTTTGAATCCCAGTTTAGGAAAGAAAGATGACATCTAATCAATTCAAGTCGGTATTGAGCATTTATGTTTATGAACTTATTCATCTCATAATGACTTATACCCTCAATAACATTATGTTTATCATTTTGAGCAACTGTCTGTGTGCATTTTAAAAGACTAACAGAAACATGAATTTATACTCCCATCTTTGAAATCGTTCTTCGTTATGTTTAACACAAGAGTGATTGTTGACTCATAAGACATGTTGCTTTTTATTCGGAATCATTTGTTAAGGTAAATATCATTTTGTGAGGAGTAAAGGCAAATAAAAATAAAACAACAATACACACACGAAAGTTCATTATTCAATGAGTTTGAAAATAGTTGCTGCATCAGCAATTATGAGACAGTGAACTACACTTTTCGACAACGCCGGTCGAAGATACCAGCATATAAAAATGACCCTTGCTATCTAGTCGTAGTCTGAAGTCATAGTTACTTTTTTCTGGCAGTACTGATGTTTCACTTGATGCGCTTGGTATCGATCTAGTAACATTATTATTACCAGAGCAGTAGATATTTCCTGAACTGTCGACTACCAAACCTGCAAAGTTACACCACCACCACCACCACCACTACGTGGCACTTATGCAGATTAAGTAGCTATCGTACTGGTTTCCTGGCAAAAAGGCTAACACACGACTTAAAGAAAAACAATAAGGTGTTTAAAATGATCAGAATCGATTATCGAAAACCGTAATATGTATTAGCTGTTTAAAAAGCATTTTCACTCAATCACTAACATTTGAATTCATACTTTTCGCCGGAAATAATGTACTCATCAATGGAACCAGCACGTAGTCATAATAGGAACGGTAACATAGTTCTGTTTAATATGACGATGTCTCAATATTCTATTAGAGTGCTTTACACTATTGTACATGTGAGAAAAATGGAAGACAGCTCTTAGTTGCATCAAACTTATTCAGAGTAGTGATTTACGGTATTGTTAACGCATAGCTCGAACTTCAAACGAGAAATGTAGCATGCATTGACTCTACGAATCTACATGATATTTTATGGGCTTTGATAAGAACAATGTTTCTTCAGAAGCCCATTTAACTATCTCCATACAATCAGTCAAACATTCATCTGGAGAAAGAGCTTGCAATGATCGACAAAACGTGTGGAATGGTTAATCTTCAATCTATAAATCCATTAACCAAGTTCAATAAGCGATATCTCTAGCGAAAAATCTTGAGAACCTTTCGTTGTTCATGATAATAGTTATTCTAAACTATAAATCAAGCTAGTAGATACTGTATCTATTACCACCATCTGAAACATATAGTGTCAGGTTCGTGTCGACGAATATACCTTAAGGATTATTGAGTTGATTTAGTTGACCACCTGATGAGTTAGTTACACCCGCTGAGATAGTAGGTGCAAGGTTACCTGGTGTCACTTTTATAACCCGAGCATTACTGCTATCGGAATAATATATCGAACCATGACGATCGACAAAAATGTCTGCACATCCACAAAAATCAGTCAATGCTGAAGAGCACTGATTTTCACCGAAAATAGTGGTGCCATTTACCCAATTAGTCGAATCATACCGTTGTAGACGATAGGAATTCGTGAAGGTTGTTTTCCCATCAGAAGACTAGACTATAAACGATGTATCGGAGTGAGCAATAGGTATAGAGATGCAGAGATGATAGGATGTACATACCCGATATTCATGTACAGATTACTCCGTTGGAATCGACGAACAATTTTTGAATGTTGATACTAGTGGCATTGACAGGACCACCGACTGGTGTTCCAATAGTACTATTGGAAGGGAACTTGAAGAACTGTTTCCTGTAGATATCGACTACGTAGATGTTGTCATATGAATCCGAAGCAAAGTCACTAACAGTGAATTGTGGTAAAATAGGCGAATGTAAAGTAATAAAGATGTAAGGATTCGGATCCCATGTTGCACTTGAACAAAGTTAAACTATACCAAAAACTGTGTCCAATAGAAGTGAGATACAATTGAAGTTATAGCAATTGTGAGGGTTGAGATGAGTGAGAACTATTAACTTTGTTTACGAAGCACGGATTTTAATGTGATAGTCAATAGAGTGTCTTCCACGGAAGACTTGCTCAAAATGGCACAAAAGTCAGATGAGCATTGGAGTGTCATTTAAAAGTAAGCAAAGATGAATAAGAAAAAGACAGTTTATCTCGTTTAATGCTGCCATTTCTAGATATGCTGTCACTTATTCTCGATTTATCTAAGGTTTTTGGTATATCTTTTAAAAATACTCACAATGAGAAATAGCAACCAGTTAGAGTAATCTAGAAGAAACCTGTGACAGCTATCAAAGCTACGCTATCATAGTCAATAAATAATCCAATTGGCTTATAGGAAAAAAGATTACACGATCGAGCCATTGATTCAAATCAAAACAAATATCAAGAACCTGGATGAATTTTTCACTGGAAGCTTACTTGAGTTCGTATTCTGCATGTTTCATAGACTCGAAAGACCTAGTGGCATATAGATAGGTAGGGTACAACAACTGTTGATTACGCACACACTAAGGTTATTTGTGCACTTCGTTCCACCAATAAACAATTCTAGCAGAGAAAAATTGACTTGCGGAGCACATAACGTTGTGTTGATTGAAGTCTTGAACAGATAGCAGGTCAGTGATGAACTACAGCGTCCTTTCGATGCGGATGTATTGTAACAAAGATCCACCGAGCAGCTCGATAAATATTTCAAGGTGTCGCCTTTGTGAAAAGAGATTATAAGCGATAAATATCTTTATTTTATTTACCTTTCCCGCTTAAAATGAAGCAAATTAAAACGGTTACAGCTAGCAAAGGTTGCATAATTGGTGTTTAACGAGTGGCAATTGCAAATAGTGAAGGTAAACACACGAAATGAGATGTTTAAGTACTGAAGATACGGTTTTTGCGCCCACTTCCTAGTAAAAGGAATGACGTATTTACGGTGCGAAGCACTGTATAGCGATCGTCGGCAAAAAATGTTTTTTTCTCGACATACGCATCCAAAGTCCATATTTTGTGTCGCGATGATCTCGAGAACTGAATATCGTACAACAGTCGTTCAAACGCTGGATCGAAGTATCGACATCGAATAAGTTCCTTTTTTTTTCAAAATTACCTGTATCACCTTTCGTTCGCCCAAAGTAAAACATGGATATTAATATAATCTATGGATTTTATTTTTCAATATGGCGACTCAAAACACCGAGATTCGGCGCGTATTTTATGAGATTAATTATCGCTAGCAGAAGAAGCTAGCATCAATGTACTATTGATGACATCTTTACAATTAATTATCAAGTCTTTGCAGAGGACTACTAAATTTTCTTGCTCGAAATTAGTGCTTCGCACCGACTACCATCTAGTTTTAGTATTGAGGTGATTTTTATTGATGCAAGAAAAAGAGAACGTCAAGTTTGTTAGATTTAAAAAATATTGTCAGGAGGTCATGATTTGCAATGATGATTCAAAATCGAAGTATTTAGAGCCTTTGGTGGTATCCCTGCAAGTGAAAAGTAAACGTAATGAGGGCAAAATTTCACTATTGACTTCATTTCTACTCAATCGACAGCAAACATCAGTCGTATGATTGTGTTTAAGTAATTATACTATAACTGCTATCGAAATCTAAATGATTCTCTTTAGACGAATAATGTCACTCGATCGACTTTTACATTTTAATGGACGATAGTCGAATGCCGTACTAAAGTACTTGAACACTCTCCGTAATAGAAATTTTGTCTATATCAAATGATGAAATCGAATTGTGAGTTGTCATCGAAAAGTATACGAGTCAGGTTATTGTCCTTTTATTTTCATTATGGGATTCACTGCATTCTTCACTGATTTTCTTCTTGCAATTAAAGATCTCGAGCAAAATTGAATCCGAATGGATATTGTAACATCCGAACATATTTTTTAGACAAATATCTCATGATTCAACTAAGCGCTAAAAGTAACTTCAATTGCCGTCGTTAATTTATTCTTCAACACTAGTAATGTGACGCGATCATTGCTAACCCTCCTCTGAAAGGATTCAGACTGGCGTAAAATGTAAGATAGGAAGAAGAATGCTAAACGATTTATGATAACATATACATCTTAAACAGCATCATGAAATATGGTTACCTTAGTAGCAATGTTACTATATTTAGTGAAACAAGTTACTACTGCGTAGTTGGCGTTAACAGTATTCTAATAGTGACTATTGATATAGATGTGGCTAAATGAAAGACTCATCCTATAGGCTTGCTCCGACCAAGGCTTATTGTTGTTGCGACATAGTTAATCGATTATGTCATCATGTATTACCTGAAAAACAATGAAATATTGGAAATACTTATTATAGGTCAATAGCAGATTAAAAGTATTCTCTCCTCGTTTGTCAACATTCTAATGTTTCTAAGATTATTATTTAAAATTGATAGTCGTTCATTGTTTGCCAGCATTTAACATATATGTATGGTGCTCTTTTGTTATCTACTTATGATGGCATCCGGTTTTTTAAATTTAAGTCTATTACATAATGTGAATGTTTTTAGAATAACCATCGATTATCTGATTATTTCAAGAATAAATCACACACATTACTATTATTAAAAGTAAATATCGAATCATTGAATATCTAATACTCGCAGGTGCATGTGCAAGTCTTTTTTTTGTATGAAAAAAGTGATTTTTTTTATGTGAATCGATTCAGTAAGAATAAATATACACAATTCATATAACACAATCAATCTGTAGATGCTTTTTCTCTTCAGAATTACGATTTCAATATGTTAATATGATCATTTTCGACGATTTTCTCTTGTTACTGGATGCTTGTTGAAGTCGATGGCTCCCAATTCGTTGCTTCTCAATCTATTTCCATTTTAATTGACTCCTAACTCATCCTTTTCCTAATTTGTGTCTATCCTAACTCGTCTTTTGCTTCATTGGTCTCTAACTTTTTGGAATGTGGTGACTCGTCGCATTTAGTGGGCGCTATAAGTATACTAATCACAATACCTAATACCTCGTTGGTTGTCTGCAGTACAAAGAAAACTTGGAAAGCAGTAACCACAATGAAAACTTCTTTTATCACTCTATAATGAATCGAATAGCCATCACGTTTAATTTCGCTGATAGCAAATGTTCAAAGTCTGGTTTGAACTTTGAAGAATATCAATATACAAAGAAAATGGAAAACAAAACAATGAATAATTGATGATACCTAGATAGTAGTTGCAGGAGTTCTCATTTAACATATGTTCAAAAGATCTAACAATTATTCGTTCGCCATCTATCTGCTCTTCTTTGTCAACCAATTACTAATGCACAAAGTGTCATTGACGAGAGCATTCGAAAAATTAATAAAAAGAGCTGACGAAGAAACTGTTCCAATTTCACATATTTATATCCTCAAGAAATCTTCGAGGTATGTATTTATCATCCAGATTTACTGGGTGATCTAATCTTTCCTACTCTTGAAATTACTGATTCTAGTTTTAATCAGGTGGCGGACAGAAAATTATTCAAATCTGCCAAAATTGCTGCAAGATTGAGGGGTTCTTGACGTTAGATAGTGGCGCTAACTACGACCACTACCTCTGTTCTCTCTTCCATTCTCTCCATTGGTCACTAGACCTAGTATTGTTAGTTTCCTACATGTGTGACGAGTGAGTATGTGTAGTGGAAGTTGTTGTATGGTTTCGCAGTGATCTAGTTCTAGCCACGCAAAGAAGTATAGTTAGTCCTACTGACTAACACCTGATGCTGGGAAACTGAACAAGCATGAAGGTGATCCATTCATATTAATCGATGAAAAATGTAAGTTGCATTGAGACACGAAGTAGTTATTTGTTTTTCGAGGTTTAGGTATGTATTAATCTGTAACAAACACAGAGAGAATGTTGATGTAAGCATCTGACTAATCTCTTGCATTTCTATCCTCCTGAATGCGGTAACACTGTGATGAAACATGTAGCATTCGTTCAATGTTGTTCCAGTATCTTTAAATTATTTGTGGTTACTCAAATGGTAGTATGATTCCATTTATTTACTGCCTAAATTCAGAAAAAGGGAAAAATTATGACTTTAAAGAATTTGTTTTTGTCAAGAATAATTTTTTATGATTAGGTGAATGCTAATATCGTCCAACATGTTATCTCACTTAGATGTACCATTAATTTTATCTTTCTTACTGAACGGCTGACCTGTGATTTTGAAACGACAATGAAGAACGTATTTTCTTCAATTTTTCTCAAAATAAAAGTAAATGCCTATTTCGCCAATCAATCAGACTCTGTGGCGTAATAATACAAGAATTAAGACTTTTTCGATATTTACTGTGAACAGTAACCAATGATAATTCTATCTCTGGTGATGAACGACAGAAAACTGTAATCGGTGTGGCTTTCATTCCACCTTCGATGGTAGCTGACATCTGGATTCAATGGATGGATGATTTTATGCCGAATCATCGATCAGCAATGAAATTCAATGATGATCTTGCTAGTACATATATTAATCAACCATCTTGTCTATTTCAAGTTAATATATGGAATACTCATGATGCCGCTGGTGAAAATTGACCCCACATCAATTATTGCGTCTGAGGGTACAAACAGCCGAGTGGTTGATGTCTTTCCTATGCATACACACATCCACAGATATCTTTGAATTATAACGCATCGAACACGCCTTCAAAGATCACAAAGCAGAAGAAATCTTTGTACACGTCCGAAAGACGAGCGAAGTTCGTGACAATATTGATGCTCAATTGAGCCGGCTGCTCGAATAGCATTGAAAAGGAGAAATATTTGATATGCAATAAGGAATTACCTGTGGAAAACTCTGTAAATAGAACTGGTACAAAGATAGAATAATAGATATTGTAGTAGCTTTAATGCGATCTTATTTTTCTTTGATATTAAGTAGTTCTTTCTCTATAACATGATATATTAATTGAAAAATAATTAATTACGAGTTGAGAAAACTTAAGATTTCGACGAATTGGGGATAAGCAATTTTAATCACTTAACATCATTATCGTAAATCTTGATTTTATTGAGAGATCATCACTATAATCAATGTCGATATGGTAAGTATAAACTTAATCTAAAATTTATTTTGTCTGAATTTTTAATTTTTAATACCATTTTTGTGATGAGTTTTTCTTTAGAATGTTTTAACAATTCTAACAGAATTTCATTTTACCAGTCATTCACTTCCTAATACTTATATGATTCCTAAATTGTAAAATCTTCTTATTCGTATGAAATTTTGAGAGCTTTAATTTATATGTAAATATTATGACGGCACAGATTCATTGGTGATATTCATCCCTATATTCAAGTTCTTATTCATGTGCGTAAAATAAATTCATTTATGTTTTTACATCTTTACAATAATTTACGTTTCTAATACAAACCAATCATTATTGGATAACAATATTCAAAAAGAATATTTTGAGAATTGGAAATATTCTTCAACTAATTTTGGTGTATATTGAATTTCACATAGCCTTGGTGTTTGCCATATTTATTCTACAACAGTCAGAATGTTTCGTATTATGTACCTATGTTGCTGATTATTTTCGTGGTAATCATTTTCAGTTCGTTACTGATTTGACATTATATAAGTTACGTATTTATTTGAACGAGATCTCGTTGAATGTATTGTTCGAACATTTCTCCTATTCAAACATTTCAAACTATATAAATTGATACTACAGGGACTATGTTTCTCGATTTCTACGCGATACAGGAACACACTTTCCGAACCTTAATGCATTGGTGATACAATATGAACAATTAAGTGGTAACTATAACCAACAATTTCAGGTACATGATTTGACATGGCGGATTTAGTGTGCGCGAATGAAAGAACTATTGATTAATGAACTGATTATATATCTGAAGAGTGTTTATCTTTCTTTTCCTTTCCTTTTAAACATAACTTTGTTAAAACGTCTCTGTATCCTAATAAGAAATAGTTTCAATCGATATTTTAAATATATTATACTATTTCAATAAAAAAATGACCTTATATTCTAAGTGTTTTTTTTTCTAACAATAAATTCAGAAAATTAACATAACCAATTTCATACTATTGCTGTGTGTGTTCATATTGAATCATGAGAAAAACATTCGTTTATTAAACGTAAATTATATATACCCTAAAGTAAATTGACTCTCACTAACGTAAAATGTATAATATTGGATAGTCCACAATGTGAATGAGCGATTTTTGTAATATCTTCTTGATTATATATCTTCGATCGATATCCCCTTGAAAAAAATCAATCAAGCCCTAGGATAGAAGATATTTAAAGATAAAATATTACCGATAAAGACAAGTAATTCATGTACAACTTCAAGCTCCTACTATAAAAATTTTCACAGAACAATCCAATGAATTAAACGTCCGCTATCTGAACATCAAAGAGAGGCAAGCGCAGTTCACACACAGAGCCACAAAAAAGCACATTTGAAGCTGGAAAACTGAAACAATCATATATTAGATAGAACATATGCAACAAAGAGTGTATAATATGTTACAGAGAAGAAGAAACTGTACATGCAATTGAATGAGTATTAAAGAATAATAAAATTCACTCATATGTTGCGAAGACGAAGTAAAGTAAGCTATTCATGTGAGATCTGTTACTCCTCAACAGAATAAATCATAAGTTCTGCAGCACATTTCCAAGTACGAGTTGAAAAAATTGGGGAGAAGACAGACGACAGCACACCGCATACATGAATACTGAACAAATTCGTAAAAATGAACTGTGCGATAGGGGCTGTGCTGCGTCAGAGATGAGAACAATTTGGATTTTTCAAAATTTAAACCAAACTGAAACTGATAAAAATTTGAAGATCGCTAGACCTAATCGAACAGACCAGGAAAATATTTGAACTCCAACACAGATATCTAAACCTATGTAATCTTTATTTTCAGTCGCTCATCTTATTCTGAATCATTGTTATCTTATATTGATCTGTGGTCTGGTGTAATCGATTGGCTTCGTATCATAGATTTGTTTCTCAGCTACACTTCGTATATACACACGCACTAGGAATTAAGATTCTAATTTATTTTCAATTAAAAACCGCTAACTAAGAAACGTGCAAAAGGATTTTGGGTGTATTAATAAAAACTAATATAGATGTCGCTAATTTTGTATAAGTCACTAAGAAGGCTTAGCATGGTAGCGATACATGGAATGACTATCTTGTATACAGGTTATTCCTTGTACTTTATTGTCTTAAAATCAGTCTTGATCTTTAAGTTTGTATCTTGTTGTTTATGGTACAGCTGTAGTTGGGCTTTTACCAAACAATCTTTCAATTGCAATTTATACATATATTGAAAAAAATTGTTTTTAATGTAAAACAGCTTTATTTTCTATTTCACTTGAAATACAGTGTAATTTTTTCGTATTCATCTCTCGTTTAACAGCTTTATGGTGTCACTCAAAGTTTTAGATATGAACCCAGATGGGAAATCTTACAAAAATATTAGGTCAATTCTTTGTTTTCTTCGAAAACATCTCTTGTGGGTAAAATTGTTTTTTCGATGAGAGCATAATGAAAATCCAATTGTTTAAAAATTTGTCTTATAAAAATTAAAGCGAAGAATTTAAACAGAGATTTATGCTAAACTCCTGGAAAAAATTCAACGATGCGAAAAAGAACAATAATGTCACATAAACAGAATCATATTCTTTCTGATAGTTGATCTTTCTTTAACACGTTACGCTGTGCGCAACCTCAATCATGATGAGTCTTTTATGCAAAAAAAAAGATTCACCCAATTTATCTATTTTTTCTTATCACCAAATTGAAATTGCATTATATTTAAATTAGATTCAATTTCCAGAAAGCGTGTGTATTTCTTAATGCATAAGTGTGTTAAATCATTGTAGTTTTAGAATTGGCGACTGAATCATCGAACACTAGACCACGGATCATATTTATATTTATATAAATCTACATTCTTTCTGCTATTATTTATTTATCTTACCCATTACTAGCCTAAGCTGCTTAATAAAAGTATCTATTTTACATCAAACGAAATATAAAACACTTGAAACTTTCAAGTTGAAAGTATTAAAAAAAACCAATACTAGAATACCGACACAATTTCTAAAAAACATTCAGAAATACCATTTCTAGATGCTGTTCAATTGTTTTGGCAATTCGTTTTAATAGAGTCAATGAACCCAAAGCCAATGGAATCGTCGTAGCTCTTCATATTGACAGAAGTACTTCCATCGTTTGTCACCATAAAACACTTCTTTTCTCTCACAAAGAAAAAAGAAAAATTTCAATCTCCTATTACTGAAAACACTTCACTTCTACAACAATACAGCAGAAATGCCAAGTGAAAACCAGTCAACGAAAACGATAGCTATATCAACATATTGCACGATACACTGCACTGAGTATAACTTCTTGCTCTTCTCCAACCATGTTTCGTACCAACTAAGCATGTACAAACCGTCACAACGTCACACGACACAGATGAAAATGCAAGGAACACGCGGTAATTAGAGACAGTGAATAGTTTTTCTTGTCTTCGTGTTGGAAATCATGCTTTTGAACTGTGAGAATTGAAGATTTTCCGTTGTTTTTATTACAGAACAATGATTTATTGTTTAAGGAATCAGATTAGGAAGGCGCAGTAGCACAGTACCATTCGCTTACAGCTACACCACAATAAATACACCATTTCCCGTCCTATCACTGAAGTTAACAAAGTTGGACTCGGTTAGTACTTGGATGGATGACCGACTGGAAATATCGAGTGTCGTAATCTAAAGATAATTTTATCATCAATATTGTGGCACTACCACCATACGACAACGTTATAAAACGATATCCTACGTTACTGAACTGGATCTCGTTCAAAATGGGACCAAGATTCGATTTGCTGTTCCGACAGTGATCGCACCTCGTTGTAATCCACATGTTGCTGGCATTAGTTCCCATCAGACACTACAGCTCAGTATGTTCAATCAGCTCCATATAATATAAAATTTCATAGTCATGTAGAAAAAAACTGCATATCAAGTGTTAGTTTCATATTGCATTCGATTCAAATCGATTTCAATCGAGAAGATGTCTATGTTATTGAGTTCACACAGGAAAATATACATGTAGATCGAAACATTATTATGGACTTCGAATTAGCAGAAAGTCGATCGAACACAATTATTGCTGTCGAGTCGGGCACTTTCATGGCATCGTTTATACCTACTGAACAAGACTATACAGACGTATTTTTAGTGATGATAGTATTACTAACGAATTTATCTTTATTGTTGACTGTAGTGGATCTATGGACGAAGAGAATAAGATCAGTGTAGCTCATCAGGCCACGTTACTCTCTCTCAAGAGCCTTCCTACCGAGTGCCATTTTAATATCATTCGATTCGGTAATAAACATAAGAGTTTGTTCAGCGATATAACCACCATTTACCATGGAAAAAGAGCACGACAAGCTGAGCAACTCATGCACAGCATGAAGGCAGAGTCAGGAGGCACTGAAGTGGTCATTTTCTTAGCTTTATTAAATAATGTACAATAATTTCGACAAACGTTTTTCCTTCCTAGTTGTCACCTCTCAAGTTTCTCAGCAAGAATTTACCAATTCATGGCTATTCTCGTCAAGCTTTCCTCTTGTCGGATGGCGAGATTTCGAATATCGATGATTTTCTTGATTTGTGTCGCTCAATGGCTGCTTCGACTAGATTTTTTCCTTTGGTTTGGGGCATGCACCGAGTCGTCCGCTGATCAAAGGTCTTCCTCGTGCAACAAATGGTCGCTTCTTGCTCATTCCACCTGGTACATATGTCAACCTATACGTCAGTGAACAGTTACAAAAAGCATTGTAACCGTGCATTAGTAATGTTTAAATAAAGTTAAATCTCGACTCAACAATAATTGATGTTATTCCATGAAGTTTACCGCCTGTATTTATCAATGATCGCTTCATCATTTATATTATTCTCAATAATGACATGTCATCGTCGTTCGATCATGATGTAAGTGTTGAATTATACAGGGAGTAGCATTGTTTACGCAAAGCTACAGTTAACAGCATACAAAATGTGAGCGACGATGGAATCATTGCTCGACTTGCCTCAAAGGCTCTCATTTTAGAACTACAACATGCAATACTACCTTCATCAATCAAGAAGAATTGAATAGGAACGCAATAAACTCAATCAAAAGAACATGATCAGCTACAAACGAAAGTGTCGAATGTAAAAAGTAAAATTACCAAGGAAGATATCAGAGAAAAAATCCTTCTCATTTCACTCAACCACAATATATTAAGCCCATACACAGCTTTTTTCGGCATTGAGAAGTGTGTCAATGTCAGCAATGCCAATACCCCCCAGGTCGATCATCCACGGCCGTAAACGGCCGTATACCTATTTCTTACGGCGAAAAACGGCGAACG